>DWQW01005622.1:0-17497 GCA_018249695.1 Heliconius erato demophoon
AACAGATTGACGCACACAGTTTATAAGTGCAAGCATACTATTATAATGAAAGTAATGATTTGTGAGTTTGTGGCGACAGTAATTCCCAAATGGAATCACGAAGAGTGCAGCCCAACGTGGACCGAATCGCAAATACGCATATGTTAGTGATTTTATTCAACCCGTAGATGTGCCTTGGGCTTGGAAATACCGTGAGGTATCGACATATGAATGAGAAAGTAATCTTTCTGAAAACTAAAACATGAATATTCGTAGTGTATTACATGTTTTGTGCTTTTTTTTATGAACTATGTATCAATAATGAACTAGTGTTGCAGTAAAGAAAGAAAATTGGAATCATAGTGTAAAGAAATCAAACACCTCGAGGCTTTTACAGAACTTATATTTCTTCCAGAATTAAATACTGTTAAGCTTGTACAATGTCTATCTTAAATTCTAATACAATATGTTATTCTAGAGATTCTCTATATTCTTCCGCTCCAAGTCTAAAGGTATATCTAATTATTATAAAATATTATTACATAGTTATTTTAATTTACCGACTATATAAAGCGTCATTTTTATTAATGTTTTCTCGTGACCGTTCTATACTATTTCTTTAAAAACATCTTTTTATTCAATAAAAAGGTTGATTTACATTTTTATAATAAATTATTGCGAATATTAAAACTAATTAATATAAAATCATTACAATAGTAAAAAACATTTTGAGTCCTAAGCCAATTTGGATTCTTGCACCACCATTGACGATAACTTTATCTATATTTTTATCATTTTTAAAGTGTTATTAGGAAAGAAAAATACTTTTTAGAAAACGTATAAAAAAAATTATGTAGCATTATTTGAACCCGCGCCTCTTGGAAGAAACCCAAGAGGTCTGACCACAAACGCAAGCTCGTAGCATTAAGCTACGTCGAAATTCTTATACGCTTGCTACAACTCATTTATGTTGTTAGCATCTCTGTAGGGAGATTTTTACAAATCTCTCTTTTTACAAATATTGGACGGTTAATATTAGGTATATAATCGTATAACACATATAAATCTATTGTATTTCTGTATATAATAGATGTAACAGATTGTTAAGAATAGATAAGTTATTAGACCGACCGTAAATAGTTAATAAAAAAATATTTATATAAGATGAGGTTTGTATGGTATATTTTTTAAATAACTACATAAGTAAATAATTTTGCCACAAAGCAAGGTAGGAGGAAACTCTATATAATAATCTATACCTCTTTCCGTCCAATTTTTAAGAAATTGCATGTTGGTTGATGAAATTCCGCTACCAAAGCGGGAAATGAAAATAATTTTACACAATCATTTCCCTAAATAGAAATAGAACGCACAACCATCGCGTTTTCATTCGGACATTGCTGTCCCATTGCGCTACGACGGCCTCGTATGCCTCGTAGGCTTCAATTAACTTATAGAATATATTACACAAAAATATTGAATGTGATATTTTAGACGTACTATGTGTATTTAACTTTTGCTATAAATTTCAGTATGTACAAATATAATTTTTATAACATTAAAATAAACATATTTTCTCTTTTAAGTATTAAAAATCATATAAAAAGTAACTTATAAGATGCTGAGATACTCCTTTATTTATTCATATAAAAAACTATTGAAAGATTGATTTTAGAAGAACATGTTATTTTGAGGTAACATATGCAGGTATATAATTCAAATAATAAATTCATTTTGCTTTGAAGATTTTATTCAAACTGATAACGAGAGGTCCAAAATTCAAAGTGAGATTGAGTTCGCATTGGCCGATTGCCGCGCCCTTCAATATAAATGTAAATAGAGAGGAGCTGAAATATGACAGTTATAATTGCTTTATTGTACTTGGTACGCCTAGATAGGGACACCATCTCGTTTTATTAACGTGTTTAGAATTTAAAAACTTCAATCAAAATACGAAATTATTGATAAAGTTTTATTATTGTTTTTAGGGTTCCGTACCTCTTAAGTTCAAAACTAAGACTTCTTATAGGAACACTTTTTTGTTCCTCTTTCAACACTATTTATATGAAGATAGCGTGGAGGTATCAAACTAAAATTAATGTCAAATATTACACTATTATATTATACATGGATGGAATCGATAGACGAACAAGAAAGTGCTCAGCCGTTGTCTGTGTGAGCAACCTTTTGAGTTACGGAACATATATTAAATTTAATTAAATATATTTTAAAAAAAATATTTATGTAGAAGAAAGATGTTAAATTATGTTACTTAATGTATATAATATTGATTAAACATTTTTAAAACAAATAAACGCGGTGTTGAGTTTTGTTACTCAACACGCAATGCCTCCAGAATTCGACAGAAAGTGGGGAACGGAGTGTCTTAACACTAGGTTCCCTCTGCCTACCCTGCTGTGTGCGGGAAGCTGATTTATTTTTTTTTAATTTTTAAAACAAACTTTGTAAAGCTTATTAAAGTAAAAATCTAAATATATGGTAGCCCTACATTCAGCGATTGTCTCTTCACAGCCATATGGTAATTTTGACGAATATAACACAGAAATAAACTGAGGTCGGTTTAGTTGGTGGAAGTTGTTCGTGCGCCAAATTCGTATCGCGTATGCTAATTTTACTTTACACATTTCAGTAAAATTTCTAGTCGAGTTTTATTTACAATTATTATTATCATTGCAATGTATGTGATTCTATTCGAGGAAATGTTTATTCTGATTTGTAAACATATTAAAAATTTAACAAAACTGGACTCGATCCCGCGCTTATTGAAAACCTAAATAATTAAGTCTTATTATGTTCTTATGAATCCACGAAATTCTTGTACGGTTCGGTTATTCCATACTTAAATATAAAAAAAAATAGGTAGTAGCGGGATTTGAACCCGCGCCTCTTGAAAACCAAGTAGAGTTACGATTTATTTTTTGTTGTTAGCAACTCTAATGTGATTTATAGGTATTCCTACTAACAAAACATTGTTCTTAAGAATGAACATTGCTTGATAAGAACGTATGGCTTTATTACCTAGAGTTCTGGGAAGGATTCGGAAAGGCATGGGTTCGAATACTGATATGATCCTCCTATATATATTATATTATCCTTGACTTTACACTTCTTCTGCACTTAGGGTATTTGGATCGAATCTTGTGTTACAATTCGATCTCCACTTTACTAGGTATCTATCTAAGAGACTTATTTTCACGCATATTCAATCAAAGTAAAAAAAGACAATAAAAATAACATATCTTTTATTAACTATACTACTACATAATCGCAGATAAGTTCTAATCACTATACAAAAGACTACAAAAAGACCAGAATTTTATCTACAACTTTTTAAAAAATGTTCGAAACTGACACGGTAGTTAAAGAAAACACATTAAATAAGCACCATCTCCAAGTACAAGATACTTCATAAATATTCACCAGCTACCGGAGACGGCTCATTTAGACTTGCCCCTCTTTTTTGCGTTATTGGCTTAATACGCTAGAGGGTTGTTGGATCAAATTGTTATAGGATCGATAACGTTAATGGAGCAGTTTTTATTAATTATTTGGTCTTGCTAAATCAATGTCTTGTAAAAAAGTTCTATGTAAAGTTTTAAGTCAATTTAAAGTTAGATTTTATTTAGTTAGTTAGATTTTAGTTAGTTAGATTTTTTAAATTTCGTCATAGATACCTAAGATTAAATATAATAGATTAATTAAGACGTTGCATTTGACTTTGATAAAATGATATTATAGCGTTTTTATTTCTGCGTGTATTTCCAAAAAAAATTTTGGTTTGGAACTAACAGAAAATAACCAGCTCATTTAAAAAAAATATCCTAAAATAATTAAGATAAGAAGAAATTAAGAAATGTACAAAAAAATAAATATATAGGACATAAAGAAATTATCTTTACGCATTTCTCATATAATGCAAAGTAGACGTAGTAGAAGTAGTAGATTCTTGTTTATCATTCTTTTCACTTTCAACGCACTTTTTTCGGGCATTGTTGTTTTAATATAACATGTAGTCTGAGTCTGACGGCAGTCGTGGCGCAGCGGCACAAAGTGTAAATGTAAAACCGACCGCTGTGGATTCGATCCCCAGATGAAATATTTACTTAAATTTATATTTCCATTTCTTCGCTCCGGTGTCGCAATGCCTCCAAAATTCGGTAGAAAGTGGGGAACGGAGTGTCTTAACACTAGGTTCCCTCTGCCTACCTCGCAGTGTGCGGGATACAGCGTGAAGCTGTTTTTTTTATATAGTCCTAAATAAATCTTCTTTATATTTCCATCGCCCGTACCGCATCACGGCAATCAGTCCAGCGTTCCGGTTAATGAATCCCATAGGAACGGTTCTGGAGGCTGCAACAATCGTGACTTAACTCACGATCAATTCCCAAATCGTTGTCAAACTAAACACTAATATATTGTATTTAGAGTGTCTGGACATTTTCACTGTTTTATCGATATCACTAATTCCACTTTATAAGTTGAAGTTAGTCAAATAAAAATATAATTTTCTATTATAATTATAATATTATTCTAATTTATTTGGGGCGGTCGTGGCGCAGGGGCACAAACATGTGACTGTTAACGCGACGGCTGTGGGTTCGCTTCCCACTCAGGAGCATGAAATATTTAATATTTTCATCTATTCTTCGCTCTGGTAATACGGCAAAACGCAGTGTTGAGTTTCACCACTCAACACGCAATGCATCGAGAATTCGATGGAAAGAGGAAAACGGAAGTGACGGAACACTAAGTTCTCAGGTACCCTCAGCTTACCCTGCCTTGTGCGGCATCTCGCGTGAAGGTTCTGGAATTGTGCATGTGAAGTAATTTTCACTATCTATACTACCCTCGTTTAGCAAGATTTTTGAAAAACAGTATTCTAAATCAAAATTTTATGACCTTAATTTCGCATAATCTTATGTTAAGAATCGTATAAAAAAATATAATATCTTTAATTTACATAATCTTATGTGAATTAAAGATCAGTAATACGATAAGCAATATCGTTTTATTAAAGGTCGCTCAACTACAGCTGCTGGTATACATCTTATAAAGAGTATATATGGGGCTTGGGAGGGATTGTAGGATGTTATTGGCTTGTTCTGTGATTTTTCCAAAGCTTTGTGCATCACTCAACATTGGTTATAAAGCTACACCTCTACAGCATAAGACATGCACTCAATTTTCTGACCTCTTATTGAGATGAAAGAGTTCAGTAGGTCATGTGAATGGCAAGAAATCTGAATCCTGGGTCAGTAATCAGCATAGAGGTCCCACAGGGGTCTATTCTTGGTCCTTTTGTCTTTTGAATATACATAAATGATTTACCGTATCTTTTGAAAAGAACCATGAGATAGTATTGTTTACTGATGACACTTCATTGATTTTCTAAAATGAAAAGACGATAAATCGTATATAGCAATGTAAATAATGGTATGTAACAATGTAATAATAAATTAATTTTCCGTTAATTTGGAAAATTAAAAATAGATTTATACATTTTCTAGCCAATATATAATGTATTTTATTCTTTTAGTAAAGTCATGAATATCCTATTATACGCTAATTAAAAAGCTAGCTTTTCATTATAAAAACTATTTATGTAAATTAAATCTAAATTGACTCGATTAATACACAAGGCTTAGATCCAAATGACCTAACCTATAGATTTATTTATTACTTTGAATCAAATTCTAAAAAATTATACCGAATTTTTGAGGGCATCACGCGTTGAATGCTGGAACTCAACGCGATGCTTTGGCTTGTTACCAGAGCGAAGTAACGAAAATATTATTAAATAACGATTCATTCCCACGAGTGGGGATCGAATCCACGCTTACGCGTTTGTGCCACTGCGCCACTACAGCCTCTAAACAATACATTATTTAATTTATTTAACAAAGTATACATATGATTTATTAGTTAGCAAATATCGCCACTTGTGCCCAATTATTACGAGCACCATATCAGTTATAATAACTTATACAATCAGCCTCTTTTGTTACATACGTAATGATTGTTATAGCGGAGGGGCGTCCTACCGTCCTGCCGTCCTCCGGCGCAGAATAATTTATTCGCAGCGGGATATTCTTACAAATTGCGTAACATGTGGCCCGTACCGACTATCGTAGAATCGATAGGTTTATGGTTTTTTTGATGATTTTTCGTCATTTTTTTATAGGTAATTTTATTTTTTTTGTAGGTATGAGATTTTCTTTTAAATTAATAAATTCAGTAAAATTTTATAAAATATAATTAATACTTATACTTAATAAATAAATATGTATAAAATAATAATAGATATTGCCTTGATTTTGCTGATAACAAGTAAATACGACTTAAATTTGAAAAAAAGCTAATTTGAAAATGTGAATCTCCTCTTATTGTGGATTGTAAAACCAAAAGTAGCTAATGCAAGTGTATAATGGAATTTGTCAAAAATCGAAGGGGTGTGTCATTACATCATCCCCTAATTTGGTTTTTATTTTATTTCAACCCCATGTAGGGGGCAGTGGAATTAGTCTTACCATATGCGCGCCTACTTGTGTTACACTTTGGCATCGACTGTTCATTTTTGGTATGTGCGTTTGAAAGGCGAGGGCAAGACTGTAGATGAGTTTTATTTTCATTTTCACACTTTATTTTGCATATCAGTGTCGTCAGAGAGAACCACCAAGTGTTAATGGAGTTCCTCTCTCGACTTAAAACTGACTTGGTTGGAAGACATTTTATACTGTCGCTGCAGTTTACCACAACGGAGAAATGAAAATAATTTATTTCACCGAATGGGGATCAAATTTACAACCAACCTGTATACAGTCAAACGCATACGATGATGATTTCTATTATATATTTTTTTCTCATATATTAGCGCGAAAATATTTTTTTAAGTAAATTAATTATGAAGTGTTTAAAATATTAACGTTGAAAAGTCCAACGTCTTTTATTATTGTGAATAAATTATTGTAAAATATATTTTAAACAAAAAATCCTACAGTTATATCTATATGTATATACAAAGAAACATTTTTTTAATACCGCTGATTTTATAATAATATGAAAATAAATATTTTCAAACTACCCTAACCAGTAAAACTGACATAAGGGTACGACATGACGTAATCCGAGCATGGAGCATGTGCGTGGCTTTAAAGTCTGATCTAATAGCGATTACCAGCACGCACGATGCGCACTTCGCCGAGATGTGGGACACGGATTAAACGCATTAAAAATGTATGAAAAAAAGTTATTTTTTTTATTTTTTAGGGTAAATTTTGTTTTAGTTTTTAGTTGTAAGAATAATATTGTTTCAGTTTATCCCGCATTCAACTGCATAGCTAGAGACACAACCTAAGTTGTCGAGTTATATATATATTATTTAATTTTTCTACTTGTATGTAAATTTCTAATTATATATAATTTTTTAAAATTTTTCCACTTGTTCGTGCTAATATTAATAATAATTGAGGTTTTCGATAAAAAAAAATAGAGTATATTACTTGTTAGTAGATATTTTGTATGACTGTAAAATCGACTGGTTGTGGGTTCGATTCCCACTCGAGGATGAAATATTTACTTAAATTTACATTTCCATTACTTCGCTCTGGTGTCGCGGCAAAGCGCGGCGTTGAGTTTTGCCACTTAACACGCGATGCCTCCAGAATTTGGCAGAAAGTGAGGAATGGAGTGTCTTAACACTAGGTTCCCTCTTCACGCTGTATCCCACACCCTGTTGTGTGTGGGATACAACGTGAAGCTGATTTATTTATTTATTTAATATTTACAAACAGAATGTAATTACTAAAAATATATGTTACTTAAACTTCTCAACAAAACATATTCTAAATTAAATTTATAAAAATAAAATAATATATTACAATAACTTTAGTCATCAATAATACACAAATATATCTATTTAGATGTTTTTTATTGTATCCAAATAAGAAATCCATCTAACATTAGCATACAGACAGTACAGATTTAATCCCAAATCGATATATCCTCATGGATTATGCAAAGGAACCTTATCTATTGCTATTATTTACACCGAAAGATCATTACAACTTTTAAAGCACACATGCTATCGGCAACACTGGATCACAGAACAAGGCATTAAGCTCGCGAAACGTGTTTAATCTATAATGTGCCTTATCGCAATATTCCCCATTTCCGGGGAAACTGGGAACGTCGGCGGGGCATCGCCAGGGGAAATAAGAAAGGCTGAGTTTCACTTTGTTGTTTTTTTTTTACTTCCACCGAGCGACGGCAAAATTTTTCGTACTTTCCTTCGTTTACACTTACAACAGTCACGGTTGTTACGCGATTGTTACCTGCATTCCGTGCTCCTGAATTAAATATAGAGCCGGGCAAAGGGTGAAACGTCTGGATTTGCATTTCGTTTGTAACAAAGCGGTATTGGACTCGGATCTTTATGTTTGAGTTGGATTTTTTAAATAAAAAAGAAAAACACGGTCAATTTCCGCCGTGATTGAGTTAGAGTACCTGTAATTAACAATTTTGCAACAATTGTTCAGGTTGTTTCGTATATTTTGTTTTATTATACTCGTACTTAGTACAAATGTATGTTTATTAACATTCTAGTTGAGGATACTCATAATATTCTGGCGAAATAATGCCGTGGTAGAACTATATTTAATATAATAAATTTTCAAGCACAACTATACTATTAAATAATAAAATAAATAAATAAATCAGCTTCACGCTGTATCCCGCACACAGCAGGGTAGGCAGAGAGAACCTTGTGTTAAGACTCTCCGTTCCCCACTTTCTACCGAACTCTGTAGGCATTGCGTGTTGAGCGGCAGAACTCAACGCCGCGCTTAACCTCGACACCAGAGCGAAAAAATGGAAATATAAATTTAAGTAAATATTTCATCTCCTCTGATATAATCCAGCTGATATAATTTTTGAATTAGTTTTTATATTATGATAATCATTCAAGGCTCACACTAAAACTATTAATTATCAAACAAACATAAATTGCTAAAAGTGAAAATATAATATTAAACATAACTAACATAAAACTTTTAAATAATTATTAGTATAAAAACATCGTTCCTTTTATAATATTCTTATATATAATATCATCCATAATTTACCTGAACGACCAGGTATCGGTGTCGGTAATTAGTTAATGTTCTCGCTCATCTTCGATAATTTATTAAGACAGAGCACCTCCACTCGGGGATCAGCTTCGGGGAATTGCGAAAAACTCAAGCAAAATATTAATGCAGCTATGAAAAGTATTGAGGGGAATGTAGTTGTTATAAAAATGTGGGTAGTTTTAATACTTTGCTCATTTTAGATTCAAAATATTGAAAACGTATAAAAAATGAAATAAAGAATTTCAAATTTAGCCGGTTATATACAAAACTTCATTTTATCGAGCAAGACAGAATAGGACTAATAATAAAACGAGTGTTCATGTGTACAAATCTGTCACTGATAAGCATTTTTCATTAAAATTATATTTGAATTTAAATAAAATTACTATTCAGCATGATATATTTGGTAATATTAAAGTAATTAGTATTATTCATAATCATTTTTTATCAATGATATTTAATATCCATGAAGCCAGTCGTGGCGCAGGAGCACAAAGTGTGATTGTTAACAGGTTGTGAGTTCGCTTCGCTTCTTCGTTCGTTCGGTACAAGGACTCACTATTGAATATTTTCATTTCTCTTCGCTCTGGTGTCGAGACAAAGCTTGGCGTTAAGATCCTCCACTCAACACGTAATGGTTCCAGAATTCAGCGGAAAAGGTTACTTCTGCTTACCCTACAGTGCAGGATACAGCGTGAAGCTGAATAAAAAAAAGATATTTAATATCATTCATACAAAGACCACAAAATATCAAGATTGTTCAGCGTATCGACCCTCATTTCTCAATAGTCCCGGCGTCGGATTAATCAGAATTGTTTCCCAGCTCACTGAAAAATCGTAGCTATCAGCGACTCCGTCTCCTCCGTAATAACTGGATGATGCATCACCTTACATTATCCTACGTTTGCCTTTCAACGTGGAAATATTTTCTAATACACTTACCTTTTTTGTTGTTTTAACTTATATGTCTGGAGTGAAATTTTATTATTGAAATTATATTATAATATAATAAGAATGTCTCTGATATCAATACTTGGTATGGTGTAGCAGAATGCAAAGTATTACCTACTATTATAGAATATGGTTGGTAATATAAGTAGTAAAATTTCGCTTTTTTCCGTATAATGTAGCCAGTGCTTATAGTCCACTTAATTCCTAATCCCAAATTCGAAATGCGTATTGAGTAGTGGAGCTCAACGCCGTGCTTTGTTTTGCCAGAGCAGGACAATAAAAGCAATTTTAGACAGACTTTTCCCACTCCACTGACTCCGATGACTGATTTAGTATAACAATATATTTTTTGTTATCATTTCGTTTAGCAGAAAAAAAGTCATATATTATTTTACTAGTAATATATATGTATAATAGCAATATCGATTTACAAACCAATTACGTTCATAGTAAATTATTGCAACAGATCATTTACTACAGTATCATTAGATTACATTTATATCATCCCATACTTTCAATCTCACAGACGCTGGCGATGGTGCAAGTTCATACTTTTCCCATAATAAGTCCACATCTCGCCGTGATTGGTTCGATCCCGGGGGGAGCAAACTTCGTCAGCAAATGAGAAGTGAGCAACGCTATAATAATTTATAAGACTACAAGCGTTATTTATTACGAGACTTGCTCGTGGTGCTAAGATTTTTGTTTGTTTAATTTGTGGGAAAAAGTGATTTAATGCAAAAATTGGATTTAAAGCTATAAAAGTAAAATCATTTTAAGCTGTAAAAGTATAATCATCTCTTTTTAATTTTTAGCTATAAAAGTAAAACCAACTCCTATTATAAGAAACATTGCTTTATTTATCATTTATTATTAGGCTGAAATACCTAATAGTTTTTTTTTTTCAAAGTAAATATGACCCTTATTTAAAGCTGTTACTATAGGTATCGTATTAATACGATATAATAAGACTACGCTATGAGAGTGGGTTCGATTTTCAGTCAGTACTGAATGAATTTGAAATTACTGCACTGACGAGACATTGAAAAGACTGAAAAGACAATGGTTAACGGAGTATATTTATTTTATATCATACACTAAATAGTTGCACTCTTTGTTTCTTCTTACTGCACTGAAACAAGTTAGATAAAAACTTTTTAATTAAAGGCCTTTAATGACCTACGTCAAAAGTTAAGTAGGAGTAAGTACACTTATTTAGAAAACGTATAAAAATTTGAACGCGACTCGAACCCGCGCTTTCTGGAAACCGACCAGATCGGTTTTCTAAATAAATATTTTTCTTTCCTAAGTGTGGAATAACACTTTAAAAGTGTTTAAAAAAGAGTAAGTATATCTGTATACATATAGAATTTACGACAAAACGTATAATTAGAAAGAAATAATTTTGTGTTAATTTTAAAAATATTTTTACTAGTCAGCCTAGGTCACTACAATTTTTCAATACTAATCCTATTAGCTATATATTAATTTAGACACACATACATACACGTAGCAAATTTTCGTATATACATATAACCAACAAAAGTCAAAAATTCCATCCAAGTTTCGCGCAATTTATAGTGCAGCCGTGAAAAACAACCCCACACACTAGAGAAATAAATAAGCGCGCCGCATGAAGAAGATATATGGTGTGGCGAGGGAATACAATTCAGGATGGCAAAGGTCGTACCCGTTAGTATAAATGTAAGTAAATTTGAATAAAACATGGCCGGCGAGCGCGGGGCGCGTGTTTTTTCTTTGTTTTAACATAATGTTGCGGTTATTTTGCTTCGTATATACATATAATAAAAAAATCAGCTTCACGCTGTATCCCGCACACAGCAGGGTACGCAGAGGGAACCTAGTGTTAAGACACTCCGTTCCCCACTTTCTGCTGAATTCTGGAGGCATTGCGTGTTAAGTGGCAGAACTCAACGCCGCGCTTGACCTCGACACCAGAGCGAAGAAATGGAAATATAAATTTAATATATGTGTTAATAGTATATAAGGTTGTTTAGGTTAGTTATGATTAGCATTTTAAGATTCTCATATTGTAGCTGAAAGAAAATTTCAATTATTTCACCTATTAAATATGATACTACCCAATGACACTACAATTTGAAATGAGCTTTGATTTTGGCACTATAATATATCATATTTACATAAATATTGTGTTATTTAGAATATATATTTTAATGATAATATCCAAATAGAGAAGCTTTGCGTTGTTTTCAAAAAAAAAGAAATATATGCTGCTTTTGGTCTTATGCTTTAGCTAAACACTAACTTTTAAATGCGGCTTAGCCCTAATAGTAATTAGACATAAATAAAAATTGTGTATGACATATGCCACATTCAAAGTGTCCGAAGTAACTCTAACCACAACCCAGGCTTTTATCGTTTGATACAACCCACTGTTTATAACGAACCTATAACGTAATCTAATATAGTTTACAGCCTACCTCGTTAAATGGACTTGAGTTCTTGCGTTTAACGCATTCATCCGAACAAACCTTACAGGTTTTTAATATTATTAAAAACTATGCATTGTACAGTAATATAAAATCAGTTTTATATATTAAAATATTATTATATTCCATATATATAACGAAAACGTCCGTTTCTAAGAGCAGTCGTTAAAGTAACTTTCAGTTCTGTCCATAAAATTATCTCATTAACAAAACTCGCCCTTGCGGGGGAAGTTAGTCAATCTAAAGGGATGCCCGAAAGGGTGTTAAAACAAATGTCATATGTTTATGGGATTTTCGTGTTATGTTAATGCGGACCAACAGTTTGCAAGTTGGGGTGTGAGGTGTTGCCTACATTTAAATATTTTCTATATAGATAAAATAAAATTAATTTTTTGTAATAATATTATATGGGTGACGTATACTATTATAGATGACAGATCCATTACAAAAATAAAAAATAAATTGTAAAAATAATTGTATTTTTTGAGAACTTAACTTCACTTATATTTATATTTACAGTGAATATAAAAACTAGGCATAGATAGGAAAATGTAAGCCTTTTCTTTTTAAGGTGTCGTGGCTTAAAATGTAAAAGGTAAAAACGGAATACTTCTAGGATCACTATATTATTCGTGAAAATTAATATCATATATTTAGATCTATGATCCTTTAAAACACAGACAAAATTAATCTTCTAAGCCGAGGCAAGCAAAAGATATGAGCATTTATGCATGGATGTTGAAATTTAGCACGAAGAGAGTACTTTATAGATATTTTGTAGAAAAAAATCACTACAAACTTGCATTTGTAGTTTATTACTTACAAAATTATCGCATATGCCTCAAACTTAAATCTGTCAACGTTTATAAATTGTACTTTGCATGAACCTACAATCCTGAAATTGGTCTTGGTGCGCGAATCCCACTCGCACTTATCCGATTTTTTCTTGTCTTGTAGAGTTATGTAGCTCCCTCTCGTTTTAATTTCTATTAAAAATGAAAAAGTTATAATTGCGAAGGAAATAAATAATTTTGCTTTATACATTCTTAAAATAAGCGCTTTACTTGCGGCTTAGTATCCGCGGTCAGATGCTGATAAGTAATAAGTAAGAATTGTATATGACACATAAGATATTGTAAGTGACCGAGGTTACGTCAGTTTCTGATATAAGCCCGTAAAATAGCCTCTTCTACTTTATAATAATAATAAAAATATAGAAAGAACCATAGATAAACAAAAATATTATATAAAAACAAACAAACACACAAAATCTCCACAAAACACATACAAAACGTTAATTAATAAGTAACTAAATTTCAATCTCCAATCACAACAATCGAGCGCATTAGACAGCAAACCGGATTACGAGGCGTGCGGGGCGTGCGGTCGCCCCGGAGCTAAACGCTAACCCGATGAGGCATAATTTGCGACCAATTAGAATAATGGTTCGGCCGTGATGTATGGACGACGTGGTCGGCTAGACGGTGCTGTGGAGCTGTTGATGGGTTGAGTTTAATTTAGTTCTTTTACACTCTCTGTTCTCTCTGTGTTTTTATTGTTTTGTTTTGAAAATATTGAGTGTACTAGCATATTATAGAGACTTTTTAGCTTCACGCTGTATTTCGCATGTAAGAGGGTAGGCATAGAAAAACTATTATTGAGAGGTGTCTTTACAATACGTCGAAAAATCGGCGGAAATTGGGGAACATTGCATGTTGAGTGCGAATAAATAAAAATATTAAAAATAATAATTTATTTCTCCGAGTAGGAATCGAGCCCACAACCGTCGAGTTTAAAGTCATGCTTGTGCCACTGTCCCGTCGTGGCTCAGTGGCATTAATATTTATTAAAATTTAATGTAGAAATATTATAATTCGGTCATTGACAAATATATATATTTTCTGTATGTATACTTTATTTAATATATTAAGCGCGATTATTAAATATCCATACACTTATATCATGTGTTATCAATCATTATGTTTAAATAAACGTTTCCTTTCTTTTTACTATGGCCGCAGTTTCTAAGGCAAATGAAGGAAATATTGATATATTTTTAATGTAATATATTGACTGCTGGACGGCGATACCGGACAGCGCAATATGTCGAAATATATAATAATAAACTATTTTATACTAGTAGTAAACAAACTTATTGCCCACAGTTCGAGATGTCTATAATACTTCTACCTATATTAAATGCTCTTAATATTTTTTTGAGAGAAGAGGTCAGTCGTGGCGCAGCAGCACAAAGTGTGACTGTAAAATCGACTGTTTGTGGGTTCGATCCCCACTCGAGGAGATTAAATATTCACTTAAATTTATATTTCCATTTCTTCGCGCTTTTGTCGAGGCAAAATGCAGCGTTGAGTTCTGCCACTCAACATGCAATATCTCCAGAAATCGGTTCCAGGTTCCCTCTGCCTACCCTGCGGGATACAGCGTGAAGCTGATTTCATTTGAATTTTTTTTATATTTTTTCCTCATCTTCAGCCAACAACCATCTCCACAGTTTTCGCAGTTCATTAATAAATGTTCGGTAGTGTTTGTCCGGTGGCAGAACGTCAATGTCGCGATGTACTCGTGTCTATTTATGTAGAGTGCGGTGAATTTTGTATCGGCGCGCGACGTGTCTGGCATTCACCTTATAATTCAATTATTGCATATAGTTCTTGGATATAATATTACATATATATATAAACTATTATAACAGAAATATTAATATATTTCTGTTTTTAATTTAAAAGCATTTCTTTTGTTTTGGAAGTAAATCCTCATTATTTAGATGTAATTATAATAGATTCTCTTATATAGTATGATACGCTATATTATCTTAAGTTTAAATCTAAAATATATATAAAAAATAGTAAATATATAAAACTAAACATATTTGTACTTTGTCATGTCTCTGTCGTCACAGACTCTAAAATATATATATATAAATAGTGTTTCAATTTATATCGATTAACTAAAATAAACGATTATTATTGTTTGGTCAAAATATGACGTGCCGCAAAAGCGTCAAACTCTAAATAAATGCATTATTTTTTATTATTTATTAATAGCATCTACGTATTATGCTATATATTAAGCTATTATCTTCTATAATAAACGTTTATATTGAATTCTAATATGAACAATAATTATCTTCTGACTAATATATATGTATGTAACTGAATCGATACAGTACAGTACAATAATAGATATGAATTGCGTGTTAATTTATTGAGACGTGTTCAACTGTCCCTGTGGGAGATTGGGTAAGGCATTGTCGCTACATTTATCGTTTATGCTATTATAATGTTGTTAATTCATTATCAGCTTCACGCTGTATCCCGCACACAGCAGGGTAGGCAGAGGGAATTTAGTGTTAAGACACTCCGTTCCTCACTTTCCACCTTATTATTCGAGACATTGCGTGTTGAGTGGCGCAAAGTAACACCGGAATTTTGCCTTAACGCCAGGGAAGAAATGAATCGAACCCACAACTGTTGCGTAACAGTGACGACCTTATGCCTCTGCACAACGACGGTCTTAGTCGTTATGTCATTATTACCTATGTCATTAAAACTTATTACTTTACTATATTAGAGTATATAGACTTATAAGATATTTTAATATCTATCTATATGCTATTTAGTTCTTAAATCGCTGGAGCGATATACTTACTTACATTTTACGATGTACTAGATACTAAAAAAAAATTAAATCATTTATTCATCTACGTACAATTATCTTGGTTTAAAGTCTATCAATCTTATATTTTAAGAAACATTTATATCTATAGTTATCTGGATATATTTTACAAAATATCTGCCATAAATTGATAGAATATTTTATATGAATGTATATATAAATATATTTAGTCCCAAATCTCAGGATAATAAGAAATAGTACAGGTACATTTCCCATTGTTTGGCACGTTGGTACTCGTACGATCACGTGAAAAAGAGCATACCCTTGTCAATCTCCAGCTAATTTATGCGCACATTTGTTTAACCAAAAAACGTTTAAGCTCGCCGATTTACGACCACTGTCCTAACTTTTAGGACAGCTCTCCTTTCTTGCTAACATTATCAAGATAAAACCATTGTAATATAATATGGTTTTGTACAAATATAATAATGGCGTTTGAAATGTGAAAATAATTATATTTATGATAACTATAAAAAGTTACATTTTATTTAAGTTGCTAAATCAAATTTTGTGAAGGCCAAGAAATATTGAATCAATAAAATTCTTCTATATTTTAAACCTGTGTGCGGGATGCAGTCGGGTACGCAAAGGGAAATTAGTGCCAAACCCCGTCCTCCATTTTCCGTCTAAGTTTTCTAGACATTTGAGAGTTGATTGGCAGAATCCAACGCCGCACTTTGTCTTGCTGCCGGAACGAAAAAATAAAAATTATTCATTCTCACAAGCAAAAATCAAACCCACAACCGTCACTTACAATCGGATGTTATGCGCTACGACGATATGTATACTCATACAAGTTTATGTATACCCATCTTTCCTACTATAATAAAACAATAAAAATGTGTATCAGTGCCGAATACTTTTAAAATGCTATCCAGATAATGCTACCTGGCCATTATATTTTCCACATTTTTTTAATCCCAAAAATATGGAAAATATAGTGTTTACAGGTCGAAAATATGCATTTCTCCTTATTATACATTGGTACAATTGAAAATACTATAACATTTAAAATACTATCTCTATATATAATAAGACAGTAAAAATATTTTGTCTGTACATTTAGTAATTTTGACTAAAATGGATAGAGGGACACTTAAAAAGAATAATAGAAAGCAAAAAGATTGTTTTGAATTTCTTGTCTGTCTGTCTGTCTGTCTGTCGACATATTTCTGTCCGCATTTTTCTCTGAAAGTACTGAACCGATTTACTTGAAAATTTCACCAATTGCTTTGTTTTAACTCAACTTAAGTA
>DWQW01005623.1:0-17496 GCA_018249695.1 Heliconius erato demophoon
GTAACCGCTGATGGTAGAAACGTGAAATTTGGGCAGATGTTTATTTTCATATTCTGGACATCCACTAAGAAGGGAATTTGAAAAATTTTAACCCTAAAGGGATGAAATAGGGGTTGAAAGTTTGTATAGAAAACAAATTAAATCGGCACAAATTTTTATAAAATTTGAAATTCAGACTCTTAAAAACATTTCATTAAACACATGTTTCATGGTTTTTTAGAATTCACCCCTTAAAGATGCAAATTAGAGGTTGAAAGTTTGTATGGAAATTTTTTTAAATCATCACCTATTTTTATAAAAAAATAAATTCAGACTGTTAAAAATATTTTATTGAACACGTGTTTCGTGGTTTTTTTAGAATTCACCCCCAAGGGTGGAAGTACGCGGGCGAAGCTGCGCGCGCCCTCTAGTTCTTAATAAAAGTCGAGTAATTTTCATAATGGGTGTGGAGTGAAATTCACAATCATTATCAATGTATGACATTTAAGAACTTAGAAGTAAATTAATTAAACTAAAAACTAAACTAACTTCACGCTTTATCCCTAGCGGGGTAGTCAGAGAGAACGGGGCGCCAAACGCTACGGTCTCTATATACCTCTTTCGCCTCGTCCACTGTCATGAACCTCTTCATACATGCCCTCCGGGGGTTCCTCATGCTTTTTACGTGACCTTCCTCCAGTATCTTTGATACTGTGTTTTCGAAGTTTACTGTGGTCTCCCCCTACCTCTCTTACCGCTCACTTTTCCATCATACATCTTTTTTGCCATTCTTTCATCACTCATTCGTTCAACGTGCCCAAACCAGCTGAGCACGTTCTTCTTCATTCTCACCGTGACACGGTGACAATGAAGTGCAATTCGCATTCTGATGATGCAATAAGCACAGCATCATCTGCGTACAGCAAATAAATTAATTGAAAAAAAAAATACTGACTTTGATTACGTTCATGATTCGTGAGAATAAATGACTATAAATTATTTATTACATTAAGTAATAAATAAGGAAATGCACCCAGCTTTACGTAATAGACATATATTTAATTTAAATAATCTGTTCGGTGACTAAGAATAGAAAATCAGCATTTTCATTAAGGCAATTCCTCATTTGCAACGGAGCTCAAGGCGTAACGCGTAGAATCGATATAGGGAATTAAAATGTTAATGAAGGGAATAAATCCCCGAAATCTAGTAACGATATAGCCTTCATCCACGTCAGTCAGGATTAGAAGAAGTCTAATTAAAACAAGGCGGAAAATTTAACGTACTCAAGGCTAAATATTTATAAGTCTAAATGAAATGTGGTTTATTTTTATTACTAACCGTTTTCGTCAGAATTATCTGTGTATGTAGCTGTGATTTTTATAGAAAATTACAGTGTAATAGAGAAATATAAAATTTACAATTTAAAATGTAAAATAATCTTAGCACATATATAGCCAAAATATAAAAAATATAATTGTCCAATATTTCCAATTAAATTCCTTTAAATTAGAATTCAATTTAATTGACACTTATATTAAAACTTAACTCAACTAATAGAATGACTCCAACTTATAGTGCTTCACAAACAGTTTTTAAACAGGACATCATAACGTTTTTAATTTACTAACAATGCTCGAACTCTTGTTATAGTATAAAAAACCTAGTAATTAAAAAAATCGAAATTTTTATTATTATCTCTACATAGTTTACTAATAACTTATAATATATTATATTAAGTATAGAGAAAATTGTGGTTTTCGTCCTTTCAATTTGTTTATTTTTTATTTTTAATCATAATTTTGTTTAGTTTAATGATATATTTTTGATTATCATCACAATTTTCATTGTATAAAATTATTACTTACCGTGTGGTAATTGTAAAATAACAGTTGCAGTAGCACCACTCGTATGCTCTCTTTCTGCTTTAACAACGATATAGATTTGCCGTTCTTCATATAATTCTTCAGGTAATTCTTTTGAGATGAACGAAACGTCATTTTTGTCGGTATCTAACTCGAAATACTGTGAATATTCTGAAAAAAAAAAAGTAATTTTGGGTACAATATATAACAAATGAACGTACTATATATACAATATATAATTATATTAATACATTGTGTAAATTCGATGTCCTACTAATTGTCCAGCAGGTCACAAGTTCGATTCTCTTATACATATAATGTAAGCATGTCTTAAATAAACAAATTTAAAAATCGTAATAGGGGATAATATAAGTAATAAAATAATTACCTGATTGGAAGCTAAAATTGACTTGTGCGTCATATCCTTGGCGTAAGTTAATTTTATCTTGAAGAACAAATCCCCCTTCCCTACTGTAGCTCGCCAAATAAAAAGTCTGAGAAAAAATTAGATCATCCGGAAACTCAAACTCGGTGTTACCCAAAATTTTTACAGTCGCATTTCTAGTACGTGGAGGATCATTAGTTCTGTCTACATCCTAAAAAAACATATTTTATAAAATACGACTTAAGCAAACTAATAATTTCTATTAACATATACTCGTATATAAATAATATAAAAAAAATATTACCGTAGCACTAATAGTAAGGATTATTGGTTCTGGTATCGATCTTATAAACGTATTAGTTTTCAAGATTGCTTTAAATTCTTTTGGGATCGAGGATGATTCGTCGTAGGCGATTTCAAATAATGAACTGCCATGGATAGCAAAATCAATTCTTTCGGTTGTCAGATCTATATCTCTGACTAATATATCGTTAACACAATCGGTTATCAGGTATCCTGGTGGCAATGGTGGAGCCACTGTGAATTCATAATTATGTGCTGGCATGAATTGAGGATCATTATTGTTTGTGTCGTTGACAGATATCGTAAATACCTAAAAGTGATAAAGAAATCATTTATATGAAATGGAACAAAGAGGATCATAAAACTTGCATTATTTTAAATAGATTTAAACGTAATAACACCGATTTAAATTTAACAGTGCAGTTCATTTAACATTATAATGTTATAATGTTAAGAAGATTTATATCAGCTTCACGCTGTATTCCGCACACAGCAGGGTAGGCAGAGGTAACATAGTGTAAGCCACTTCGTTCCCCGCTTTCTGCCGAATTTTGGAGGCATTGCGTGTTGAGTAGCAGAACTCAACGCCGCGCTTTGCCTCGACACCAGAGCGAAGAAATGGAAATATGTAAATTACAAACCCCATCCACAGTTGCATTTATAATATAAAAAGGTTCCCGTTTCCATCGCCAAAGAAAAATGAGGGAGTAATGCTGAGCGGGAACGAACTCCTTTTAAATAAAATAGGATTACATTACCACCAACAAAGAGTTTAGTGTTTTGTAATTAGTTTGTTCTGCTCCATAGAATTAACCGAGTTCATTTGAATTTTTTGGTCTCCACCTTTATTAGTTTTCACCGTGTGCGGATCGGGCCTACTAAGGACTACGTTGAACAGTTGAAATCACAAGAGTACACTGCATACTTGTATTTCCACCAATAAATAATCAGACGGAAAGAGTTGAAATGAACTCGCTGAGTTCTAGGAAGCGAAGCAAATTAATAACAAACTACAGAACTCTTTATTTGTGGAAATGTAAATCTACTTTATTTAGAATATAAGCAACTCTATATAGAAGGAGACAGAAAAGTTTCGCCTAAGCGTTACCCGCTCTTTTCTCTTTCGTGGTGGCAACTGGGCTTTAAGCTACAGTAGAATAGTAAAGTAATATACACAGGAAATTAAAAAAAAATACAATATATGAAATATCGTACCAAAATCTGTGTCGACCCGCTTGAACACTTAAACTGTACTGTTAAAGTAAACATTAAAGCAGTTTCATTTTCTTCATAATTTTGGAAGTTATCATTTGTAGAAAGTATGAGATCATTATTAACTAATTCTAATGTAACATACGGCCCGGATTTTAAGCCTTCTCCTGGAGTAATATTCGATATTGCTGTAAATCAAAAGCGAGTATTGAGTATGTTTAAATATTTTCTGAATTTTACACTTTATTCACATATATTCAATTTGCACTCAAACCTTGGATATTTGAAGTTTTTCTAGTAGATATAATCCCTCTATGTGTGTCGACTATTGATTCACTAACAGGGGCAAACCAATTAGTTATGTTTTCGATGGAGCAAGCTAAAAAAACATTACGTAGTAAATTAAAAATCATTTAAAGTATGCGAGTATCTAATTAAATTATATTTTTTACCATTTTTACCTTTAGTGTTTTTCCTGAAATATATAGGAAAAACATCAGATAGACAAATGATATTAAAAATTACTTTACAGTGCCTCATTATGCCATATTTGATATCATATATGAGCAATGCAGAAAAGGACTGAAAATACATACCTATTGCAACATGAAGATATGCCAATAAGACAACACCGAACAATATATTGTGTCGAAAATGTTCCATATTGAATATATCACCAAAATCACATTATAATCAATAATAAAGACGCAACAAATTTATTCAATAAAACACAACACTAACTTTTAGAACTAGAACTAGTACTAGTACAGCAATAAATGTAAATAAAGACGACGATTTTTATGAAAACGTATACAAAACTATCCTTGTAATGACTACAATCGTCAGCTTATATGTATTTATCAGATAATGTGATGACTATTATTAACTGCCAATCTATCGATTGATATCGTTGCGGGGAAATTTGATAAATACATTATCTTATTTAATAAATAATTATGAGAATATATATACATATCAATTATTCGAGGCAAGTCGTGGCGCAGCGGCACGAAGTGTGACTGTAATACCCACTGGTTGTGGATTCGATCCCCACTCGAGAAGATAAAATATTTACTTAAATTTATATTTCCATTTATTTGCTCTGGTGTCGAGGTTAAGCGCGGCGTTGAGTTCTGCCACTCAATACGCAATGCCTCTAGAATTCGGCAGTAAGTGGAAAACGGAGTGTCTTAACACTAAGTACCCTCTGCCTACCCGTGAAGCTGATTTATTTTTTTTATTTTTTATCAATTATGAATTGTGTACAGGTTAAGTCTATAAAATTATCTGATCTTATTAATATCCACTTGAAATTGTTTACTCTGGTACTCCACTGTGGATGGAGGGTTGCTTTTTTTATACTTTAAAATACTGTTTTTACGGAAAATTTAAAATACTGTTTTAAATACAAAACTTTTTAAGCCAAAATCGTAAAAGGGATTACTGTTGTTGTTTTTTTTTCCATGGCCCTTTTACATTAAATCGTTTTTGTAGGTTAATTTAACTTTTTCTTGCTGTCCCTACAATTTAAGTAATGTTTTTATGGTACATTCATGTTTGTATATATATGTTTCCATTCTCATCTATAATGTATAAATACATTGAATAAATGAATTAATAGAAATGAAATTGGATAAATAGTATCTGCATACATATATTACTAGAATTTCTTGACAATAGAAGTGACTGAATAACGTTTAATTAAACAAAATAAAGGATTTGAACAAATAAAATAAATAATACGTCACTTTTTCAACACTTTTAATTGGCAGTTTAATAGTTAAATTGATAAGATTAAAGTAAATATTACATTTAGAACACATTAGGTTTTGTTTACTGGAATCTGTGGTGAACCTTAAGTATTTGTAAAAGTATGATAAGATAATTCATTTATACATTCCTACACTTTTTATATTTTCAGGTCATTAATACAAATCTTAACATACTTCAGACAAAAAAATATTTAAAAAATAGAGAGAAGTTTAATTCCAGTCATCGATATCATCTACTTGCTCCATGCTAGCCTGTGGTTTTCTGTTAACACTGACATTTAGTGACAAAAGTTGTTGCATCGGTAGTCTTGGTGAAAGATTTACCATACTGGCCCATTGTCCCGAGCACAGCTCAGGAAACTTTAATTTCTTTAAAAAGTGACCTTCCAAATACCAAGGCGATACACACGTTGGTGAATAGTCCCAAATCTTCATTTCGTTTAAACGTACCCATCTAAAATAGTTTAATAAGTTAATATAATAATAAAAATAATAGGTAATAGTTCAATAAAATAAAAAAACTAAATCAGCTTCACGCTGTATCCCGCACACAACAGGGTAGGCAGAGGGAATCTAGTGTTAAGACACTCCGTGCCCCATTTTCTGCCGAATTCTGGAGGCATTGCGTGTTGAGTGGCAGAACTGAACGCCGTAATAGTGCAATAGTTGTACATTCCTTAAAAAGAATATATATAATAACACGACGAATCAATTAGTGAATAATTTCATGATTTCAAGAATATTATTTGGGTTTTGTACAACAGATTCAAAATTTATGTTAAGCAACCGTTGATGACGTTACTTACGTAACTGTTAGAATATTGATTAAATATTTTAGGTTAAGCAGAAAATACACGCTCAATGGTAATTGTGATAACCAAATTCCATTTGCAGCTACAGAGATCATTTCGTAAATCTATGCGAAATATTTGGTCACGACTAAATGTTCGGATAATGAAATTATTCAGGTCGTCATGGCGCAGGGGCACAAGGGTGGCTGTAGCGCGACGGTTGTAGGTTCGATTCCCACTCGAGGGAATGAACTATAAGTTATTAATATTTTCATTTGCTTCGCTCTGGCAACAAGGCAAAAGCCCGGCGTTGAGTTCCGCCACTCGACACACAATGGTTCGAAACATTCGGCGGAAAGGGGGAAACGGAGTGTCTTAACACTAGGTTCCCTCTGCTTACCATACCGTATGTGGGTGGGATACATCTAAAGCTATTTTTTTTAAAATTATTGTTAACGTCACAATTCAAAACTTGACTTGATATTTTTGATATTAAAAATATAATTATATCGCTGTTAACGAAAAATATGAACGGATCTGACATTTAGAAAATTTTAGGCAGCAACAGATTAAAAACATTGTAAAAAAAAGTTGTAATGTAAAAATAAACAAAGTTTATAAAACATTCATCACAGGTTCATCGCAACACATAGGATTGTCTGGAACTTAGGAATAACAAAAAATCGTACATAGTTTTTATAGAAATTAATTGAATATTAATTCATTATCACGCCACGACTAAGACGCCAGTCGTACTCTGGTAGCGCGACGTTGAGTTCCGCCACTCAACACGCTATGCCTCCAGAATTCAGTGGAAAGTGTGAACGGAGTGACTTAAGACTAGGTTCCCAGTTTAGAAACTACAGCGTGAAATTAAAAAAAGCGTCTTAATGACTTTCATTAGCTAACTTTTAGATGATTAAATTGAAGTGTGAAGCAGGTCTTGTCCAGCTAAACAAAGTTATGTTCTTTTTTATAAAACATTTTTTACAGTGTTATTCCACACTTAGGAAAGAAAAATACTTATTTAGAAACATAAATAACATAAATAAGTTGTAACAAGTGTATAAAAATTTCGACGCAGCTTGGCGAGAACGCATGGCTTAGTGGTCAGAGCGCCTGGTCGGTTTCCAGGAGGCGCGGGTTCGAGTCCCGCTGCGTTCAAATTTTTATACGTTTTCTAAATAAGTAAAGTTATGTTCTTATAGTGAGCTTATAACAACAAATATATTATTTTTTTATATAAGGTAATTCAAGTACTTACGCAGAAACATAAAGTGCGTGACAATCGCAATGCCAAGGGTTGTTTGAAAGTTTTACATTTGCTAACTTCGGCATGTAGTCCAGAGTGCGTGACGGCAACGAGGGGAACATATTGTTGTCCAAGTATCTAAGAGAAATATAGGAAAAGGATTATTTCGAAGACTTTTGTTAGACAAAAAACTATAAGACTTATTTTGAAAAAATTACAAATCATTTAATACTAAAATGATTTGTAATTTTTTCTTTCTAAACAACTTAAATTGATTTATAATACTAAATAACTTAAATTATTCTAAATAACTTAAATTGATTTATAATACTAATAATTACAATCGCAATTTAAACACTATTAAATATTAAAACACAAAATGAAAAAACCCAAGCCAGAAAATAAAATAAAAAAAGTTCTAAAGTAAAGAACGAGCATCTTAACAAAGCCAAATCTTAACCTGCTTTCATTTTAACAAAAACATTGCATGCTAAGCAGCGGAGCCTAATGCCGTTCGTTTATTTACTAACCAGGTTAGGGAAAAGAAAATAGCAAATAAATACACTCTATTTAGTATTATATTGTTTACATACTTATAAACAATCCAATATCAATATGAAATGTTAAATTACAATCAACGAGAGTATCGTTTTTCATTTCCATTTGGATGTAAATCACATTGTTATTTTTAGTAATAATAAATATATATATATATATATATATATATATATATATATATATATATATATGGAGATGAAATATTTATGTAAATTTACATTTCCATTTCTTCGCTCTGGTGTCGAGGTTAAGCGCGGCGTTGAGTTCTGCCACTCAACACGCAATGCCTCCAGAATTCGGCAGAAAGTGGGGAACGGGAGTGTCTTAACACTAGTTTCCCTCTGCCTACCCTGCTGTGTGCGGGATACAGCGTGAAGCTGATTTTTTTTTTTTTTTTTTATTCTGTAACAATTTCTGACAATTTGAAACAGATTAAATATTACTTATCATCATACTAATATTATAAATGAATGTTAGTTTGTTTATTTCACTTTCTCGCTAAAACTACTCAACCGATCATCATTAAACTATTCTATTTAATAGCTCTAAAAATTCTTAGAGGTATTAAAAAGGACATAGGATACTTTTCATTAAAAAAATATATATAAAAAATAATATATTATTATCTTTTGGCTATTATATTAAAATAAATGTAAGCGTGCGGTGTGTCAATCTAGTACATACATATATAAATACACGAATGCTTTGGTGACTACGCGGGCGAAGCCGCAAGGGGATTGCTAGTAGTCTTTATAAAGGTAATCTTTACTTACAAAGTAGTTAAATTTTTTAAAGTAGAAAACGTTTTAGAGTGCACTTCATATATCTGGTTGTCAGACAGTATGAGCGAAGTGAGATTTCGCAAGCCGTGGAAAGCTGAAATGTTCAAGAATCGCAATTTGTTTTTAGACAAATCCAACTTTTCCAAGTTACTACAGTTGGTGAAAATATCATCCGGAATGTCGGATATAGAATTCCCCTTTAAATCCAAATTGCGAAGTTGTCTCAAATTTTGGAACTCCAGACCTGTCAGCTGAAATTGTTACAATTTTTACATTTATTTACTTATTTTTATTAGGTTCAACCAAAATTATTAAATTATATTAAATAAAAATTAAATTATCTCTTTATGTATGGGTAAGTAGATTTATAAGGTAACAAATTTTTATATCTTTGAACATATTTATAATCAGTGTCCACTTTAATTTTGGCCTATTTTAGATATATTACATACGAAGCGGCGAAGCACTAACAAGCATTTACAAGTTCGGTAAAATTATTATGGTTAAAAATGTAAATTTTTATTTTTTATTTTATGTAATTTTTTTTAAAAAACTTTCATTGATTTCAAGATTTTAAGATGTGCATCAAAGAGTGAGTACGGTGTTTATTATACGTATGTATAATAAAAATAATAATATATTTCAAATATAAATACTTAATATATTTTAATATACTTACTGTTATTATATGATTATTTGATAAGTCCAAAAAGTTTAGGCAATGAAGGTTGCAAAATAACTTCGAAGGTATATTTTCTAAATTATTTTTATCCAGTAGTAACGTCTCTAATGACGTTAAACTTTCAAATGCGTTATCAGTAATATTGCTTATTTTGTTATCAGATAACTTTAATATTTGGAGGCTTTTCAATATAAATGTGCCATTTTCAATTTGTGAAATTTTATTTTTTGAAAGATCCAATATCAACAAAGATTTTAGGCCCACAAAAGTGTAGGAAGGTATGTATATGATCTGGTTATTCGAAATATCGACAGTCTCTAAATAAGAGTTATTCACAAAGAGTCGCTCTGGTAGGGTATATAAAAAATTATTAGATAAATCAACGTGGAATAGTTTCTTTGTATATCGAAATGCTTCACTATCGATTTCTTCTAAATAGTTTCGTTGCAAACGCCTAAAAAAATATATTTGTTAGAGAACAGAAGTAGAAGTAGAGAGAAACTATAATTTGAAACTATAATTATTATTATTTTTTGTTTGTGTGGATTAAATTGTGGCCGTCGTGGCCTAGGGGGACAGAGGTGTGATTGTAACGCGACGGTTGTAGGTTCGATCCCCACTCGAGGAAATGAAATATTTATTTAAATATATAATTCCATTTCTTCGCTCTGGCGTTGAGGCAAAGAGTGGCGTTGAGTTCCGCCACTCAACACACAATGCCTCCAAAATTCGGCGGAACGTGAGGAACGGAGTGTCTTAGCACTAGGTTCCCTCTGCCTATCCTGCTGTGTACGGGATACAGCGTGAAGGTGATAAATAAAAATAAAATCATATAAATAAAAGAAACATTTTAAACACAAAATATTGATATGTTTTTATTCTATTACGGAAGTCATTTAGTTACTTTCTTTTTTGTGTGTTAAAACATATGAAGGCTTAATTAGGATACTCACAAAATGCGCAAATTAACAAGGGAATCAAAAATCCCCGAAGGCAGGAATTCGACGTGATTGTCAAACATATCCAATTCCGTTAAAGACCGCATCCCTTTAAATGTCGTTTTGTGCAATGTACGTAGCTTGTTTGTGCCGAGGTCTCTGAAATAAATTTCAGCAATTGGTATTTATAGAGAAAAAATACGTGAATGTAATTTAATGTGAACGATTATGTTTTGTCAAGATTTTTTATAAGTAATTAACTAATAATACGATACGATATAATAAACCATTAGCCAACTTTCGATATGGAATCAAAAGTCGGTTACTCGTCACCAGGAGGAAGGTATTCCTTCCTCCTGGTGACGAGTAACCTAAAGTTCTAGATTAATCTTGACATATTCTATTGAATATGTCAAGATTAATCTAGAATCAGATATAGCCCAAACTTTTTAGTTTATCTAATTGGCATCCAAGGGTACCACATCCATTCGAGCTCCATCGTGAGACCGGTTCACTAGTACCATAATTTCTGATCTACATGTAATTGCCAATTTTCATTTTAAAAAAATAGAAGTAGGTGAAGGTAAGCTTCTCAAATTCGACCTAATAAAAGCGTGTTAATAACAAAACGGATCTTATTTTAATTAAATTTTAATAATTAAATTGTTTTATATTAGACGGACTGAGATTCAATGTGGCTCTTGAATTAAATATTGATGTTACTTTGACTTGTTAGCATTCATAGAATCATTCATTAGAAGTTTCTCTATATGTACGCCATAGCAAGCGTCTAGAAATAATTTGCTACAAATTTGTTATAAAATCACGTCAAATTTTGTAATAAGGTCATATATTTTCGATAAATTTGTGTATTTTATACCATTTGTGTTTTTCTGTAACATATTTTTTTTATTTACATTGTATATAGGTCAGCTGGTACGATGAGATCCGGGGAGAGGGTGGTTAGACCGGTCCTCCAGCACTTTAGCGAGCGATGTGTAACGTCACACCTGCACATGCCTTTAGTACATTGACGCCACCGTGATTGTCCGAAGCTTATAGTCCACACTGAAATTTTTTTTTAACATTATTTTTATAAGAATGAAAAAACATATTCACTTTTATATTTTTCTCTCTGTATCGCATATCACTTAATGCCATGATAGTGACATATAATTAGTGAAAATGATAATTTTAATAACTTTATAAATTTTTCCTTTTAAATGTGAAGATTTTATCTCGGGTGAGATTTGAATGTACTAAAAACCTATAGTAATAATCAAACACGTCCCAACTTGGGCGAAAACGGTGTCAATAATATATGTTAGAAAAATTACAAAAAAAATCTAGAACTTTTCAAGATGCGGGGCGAATATAAGCTGATCAAAGCTATAATAGGATAGCAATTTCTTATTATCTTCATTTTTTTATAAGCTTCCACTTATATTTATTCTAATACGATTTTTCATAACTGTGAGCTTGCTATTTTTTTCTTAAAGGCACTTATATTATATAATTGAAAAAATAAATTACGAATTTAAATATTACAAATCGCAATTGTTAAATTCTTATCGTAAGCAACATAACTTCTATGATTTATGTCAAATATTTTTTGATTACAATTGATTTACTAATAACATTTAATTTGCTGTCTACTATGATTTGAATTTTTTTTGGTAAAATGTTTACGTACACACAAATTTTAAATATAAAAAAAAAAAATTAGTTAAAATTTCCAATAGATATCCTAGAAATCCAATTAAAAAATATTCGTCGTTCCAATGTTTCATGGCCTTTTAATAAAAAGTTTGTGCTATTGTATACAATCTTTTATGTAATACATATTTTATTAATATCCTGAGGTAAACAATAAAATAATAATAACTTAAAAGATTTATGTATTGTTTTTAATATCAGGCAAGGAACGACTTGCGAGAATTTAAGATTAATTGCTCTACATACGTAAATATATGAAGGGATAGATACATATTACTAAAATTCACACAGCCACTTATTTATAAAACAAAAAAAAATAAAACATATTTTACTTAATTAAATAAACAAAAAAAAATGTAAACACATTGAGATCTATGTATGTTTAATCCCCATATTTTATATCAGTAAGATTAATTAATTTATTTACACGAATGGAGGGCACACCGGTGTTAGGTGTATGTGTATAGAAACTTTCAGGTTGTGGAATGGAAGGAATGGAAGTCTGGCTGCTTTTGGTTCCCCCTCAATTACATGCACTATGTTCATTACATACATATCCTTAATAGTAGGTAGTAGTGACGTAGCTACTTGCCTGGTTGTTCAATGGCTTGTAAACGTCGGTCAAGCTTACGCCAGTGAAGATCGTTAGTGCAGCCTTTGTTAGCCGGTTGACCGGGTCTTTGGCCCGTAGAAAATATCTCCAGCACGTCACAGGGTGACAGATTACATTCAGCTTGTACTGTTCGAAACACTGAGAGATTCTTTTATTAACTGTTTTGAGATAGAACCTAGGTGAATCTCTACTTGACAAAATTGAAATGGTACATCCATTTCATATTTTGTAACATTTAAACGAAGTTATGGAATAAAGATGGGATTAGTCGTTTGACCAACTTTTGCAACTAACACATATAATAAAGAAAATAATATTATATTAAGCCAGTCGTGGAGCAGGGGCACAAGCGTGTATCTGTATACGCAGGTAGTAGGGCCGGTTGTGGATTCGATTCCTATTTGAGGAAATAAAATATTTCATTTTTCATTTCATCGCTCTGGTGTCGAGGCAAAGCGCGGCGTTGAGTTTCGCCCTTCAACATGCAGTGCCTTCAGAATACGGTGGAAAGTGGGGAGCGGAATGTCGTATCACTAGGCTCCTTGTTACATGCGTACACCGTGAAGTTGAAAAAAAACATAAAATAAAACACGTGCCCTGTGCATTGTTACAGTATCTACGTACAATATCTAATTTAATCCAGTAAAAAAAAGAAAAAAGATAAAAAATTGAATTAAATAAAATTAATAAAAATAACATTTCACATATTTAAACGTGTACGTTAATACATTTTCAATAATATGTGTTGTATGTGAAATGTATAAGCCGAAAAGTCATTTCATACTTATCTTTTAAATGATGTTATACAAATTTTCATGCGGGCAAGCAAATAAAAATGTGCTGAGTTATCACAATAGGCATGTATATATGAAAACGTGATATAACAAGGTTCTTCCTTTTTCACTCCCGAGGGACACGGGAAGGTTAATTAAATACATGTACGCATATAAATTCACCTGTTTCGTATTTTGGTGTTTATTTGCGAAAAAGACTATGGAGGCAGTATACTGCTCCATATAACTCATGGTGGAAAACGGCTGCTGTAAGCAGCAAGGCAAAGCTACAACATAGTAAGGCAAATGATATTATAAATTTGAAACATTAATTTTATTAGGGTTTCGTACCACAAAATGAAAAGACAGAACCCTTATAGCAGTGATTCTCAACCTTTTTTTTGTTGCGGCACATATTTAACGATCTCAAAATTTGGCGGCACACAAAGAGAGATTATTTACTACAATACACTGCATACATAGTTTATGACAAAAATTTTAAATATACAATTCTTTTTTTGTGGATTTAAATGTATATTCATGTTAAAAATATTTTTCTTTTTAAATGATATAATTTAATTATATTAACATTATTATATATTTGCAAAATTTGGCGGCACACTTGAAATTTGGCGGCACACAAAAGTGCTACGACACAGTGGTTGAGAATCACTGCCTTATAGGATCACTTTGTTGTCCGTTTGTCCGTCTGTCATGACTGACTGGACTTAATATCAAATATTGAGGTCTATGGTTCTTTGAAACACAGTTGAAATCAAGCTCAAAGTTCTAAGTCAACGCAATCAAAACCTATAGGGTACTTCCTGTGGGTCTACAGATATGAAATTTGGCAGGAAGTGAAAACATATAATACAAATAAACGAACAAATCTGAAAAGTGGAAATTGAAACTTTTATAAGTAATAAAAGTTCAACTACAACCCTGAAATTGAAAGCCTCAGTGGGCAGTGAAATTTAATTACAATGTAAGCCTTATAAAGCTGGTGCGACGGTAGTACCTAGCCTGCAAAACGATATGAAACACTTAAGTTATTATTTAGAAGCAATTACAATAAAAGTACTATAATATTAATTAAAGATAATGTAAAAATTAGATTGTCATTGTTTTGGTGCATTAGAATGAAAAAAAGATCAACAAGGCATGACGCTATAGCATATTGGCACGAAAAAAAATGGGTTAAGAACTTGTAGAGTATACTTCGCATATTTTCTATATATTGTGAATATATTAAGAAAGAAAACGTTTTTAATAATATTTACTGTGAAATTTAAATTTTACCTGTTATACCAACAATTTGTATGGCTATTAACATATGTACTAAATTCATGGCGTTGACTCGGACCACTGATCACCTCTGTACAATAATAGTAAATCCAGAAGTCTATACCGTTTGTCCTTTTGTTTAACGAGAGCGTGTATTATGCAATATAACGATATGAACTTACTGTGTCATATAACAATTTTAGTTATTAATATTTGAATTTTTATATGTTTTAAGAATCTCTTTTATTAGAATTTACACAAATATATTTTTTTATTTTTTTCCAGCTTGCTTTCAGAGTGTTCAGACACTCTGTTCCTCACTTTCTGCCGAATTTTCGAGGTAATGTGTATTGGATGGTGAAATTCAATGCCGCGCTTTTGTCTACACATATACGTATATTAGATTTTACTACACTGTACCGAAATGTCATTTAATATATTAGGCCAATCTATATGAAATGTACACAAAAGTATAATTGTTTTGAAAAAGAACAGTACAATACAAGATATTTTCGTAATTTTTTGATAAAAACCTAAGACAAGTAGAGGGCTTGGCTATATTGACTCTAAAAACATAAATGGATGAGTTATACAATATGTAAATTACTTTTTCTTTCTTTGTTTACTTAATCATACTATTATTAGGATTGTCTTAAATAAATCATATAATATTTAATAAATTCAAAATTTATGCACAGAGTAGTTAACTTTATTCGAATTGTTGTCGGAAGATTCATTACTTGAAAACGGTTAAGTTAGGGACAGTTTAGGGAAATTACTCAACTTCTACGAACATTGCTTTTATAATACCAAAGGTCACAGATGGTGTGCGTGACCTCGAACCTAAAATATGAAAACCGGTCGACTGTTTCTTTAAGAAATCTAGGGGTTATTTTATCCACATGAACAAATACTAAACAGCCTGTTCTCAATATAGAAACGAAGTACGTATGTTATACGAGGCATATATTTTTTTCCTATATTTGCAATCAATTTTTTTACACTATTTACACTTTTTGAGATATTTCTTTTTTTTTTTTTTTATGGAAAAGACAAGGCAAACGAGCGTCCGGGTCACCTGATGGTAAGTGAACACCGCCGCCCACGACCCCGTGCAACACCAGAGGAGCTGCAGGTGCGTTGCCTGCCTGTAAGGTGGGTTGGGCTACGGAGCCCGGCATTACCTGATGCGAAACGCAGTGGCATAAAGCCACTACTTCACGCCGGTTTTAAATGCCGGGAGTGGTAATGATCCGGTCGAGTCTGCCCATGCGTGTTGCCATTGCTGGCGACGTGACTCTACCACACGTACTTTAGTCGCCTCTTACGACACCACCAGTACCAGGATGGTCCTATTCTAGGCCGGGATCACACGGCAAAAAATATTTCATAAAAGGATCCTTACCTTCATACAGGTGTGCATCTTGGTGGTCTGTCTGTATGTTTAAAATTTTAGTAGTTTAATATTAATTGTAATTTTTTTTTAGCTTCACGCTGTATTCCACAACAGCAGGGTAGACAGAGGGATCCTAGTGTTAATTCGGAAAGTGGGGAACGGAGTGTCCGTTCCCCACTTTCCGAAATCTGGAGGAATTGCGTGTTGAGTGGCAGAACTCAAACCCACAACCAGTCAGTTTTACAGTCACAATTTGTGCCCCTGCGCCACGACTGGCCTCAAAATGTAATTATTATTAAAAAAACCCTTAAATAAATATAATAAAAATCAGCAAATAAACTAATAAAAACATTTTGTTAACATTTTATTTTAATATTAAAAAATACTTGTCACATGTCGTTACTCGCGATCCTCAATTTTAATACCAAGTATTAATTAACCAGTTAACTAAATTGATTGCGTCCGCCCAAGCATGGGCTTAAGCAATTTTCTTGTGTCCATATCGAGAATAGATAGGAAAATAAAATATAAAGGTTACTTACTTATGCCTATAGAATAAACAAATTAAATTTGGTGATTCAAGAAAGACTATTTTGCACATTTTCTAATAAAATATTAGAAAACAATTTAATCAAATCAAACTAAATATTATTTAATTTTCGTCATGATTAATCAAAAAAAAATGTATTTAACATAACATTTACGTGTTTTACAATTAAAATTACCAAGAGTTAAAAAAAAGATTAAATCGTAATATAAAAAACCAAAAACAGAAATTAAAATAGAAAAATGTGAGAGCAAAGCAAAGTTCTGTAAATTCATTTTTTTGTGGTGTTACAACAAAGTTAAGAATATTTTCTAATACGACGGTTTTTGTTTTGGTTTTAAGCTGAAGTCTTAGCCTCAGGAGTTTTGTACAATTTTGTGTCAGAACTCAACTTTTATTCCTAACTAGCGGCTCGCCCACGGCTTCGCCCGCTTAAAATACATGATTAATGATTTAATAAGCACAATCGATTGACAACTATAATGACTTCTAATATGATTTTTTTTACGACATTATCGTCGAAGAATTTTTGATTGTTTTAAATAAAAAAATACGACCATTGTTGATATTTGATATTTATAAAATATACATAAAGCTAATTATGTATTACACGTATATATTTTTGTAACTTTATGTTCTTTTTACCTA
>DWQW01005624.1:0-17494 GCA_018249695.1 Heliconius erato demophoon
TCTGGTTGAGGATCATCTGACGGACGCTGAAGGTGGAGAGACCGAGGCCGATGGCTGCGAGCGCTACGGCGGACCTGGTCATCATTTTCTCACGATTCGCTGGCTGTGGGAGAAAGAGAAATATAATAAAAAAAAAATAGACACAAATTTCGTCGGTTTAAAAAAAAATATTTAAGCACCTAAACTAGACTAAAAGATCGAGATTTTAAGTACCTAAACTAGACTAAAAGATCGATTTTTTTAATATTTATTCGAAAAGAAGATAAAAGAAAAAGACAGAACCTAATATTTTTGACCGAATTTAATTAGCTTAATTAGCTTCACGCTGTATCCCGCACTCCGTTCCTCATTCTCCGCCAAATTGCCAAACAGGTTGCATGTGGATTGGCGGAACTCGAATGTTGCGGTTTGCGTTGTTACTAAAGCGAGAATATAAAAAAAAAAAATCCCCGAGTGGAAATCGAACTCACAACGACGGCATTTATAGAGAGAGAGAGAGAGAGACACTGTGCCACTACCACGACTGTCTCAAATTGCTAAATTGTATAATTTTCTTATAGTGTTCCAGAACAAATAGCAGTCCTCGTCAAAAGGCCATGTGGGAAATGCGCACTAACACACAATTCGAAATAAAAATATTTGAACAACGTAAATAAGTTTATTTTGAGTTTAAGAAATACTTTCGAATTGTTGTGTTTTTAGCAAATCTATTAAAAGGACGTCAACTCATAACGCCGCTTTGGCAGAGTTACAAGATTGTTATACGAATAAACATATGTAAGTATATTACTTAAAATAAGTGTGCTTACTAAATCAGCTTCACGCTGTATCCCGCACACAGCAGGGTAGGCAGAGGGAACCTAGTGTTAAGACACTCCGTGTCCCAAAAAATATGTAAAAATTTATTTTAATAATGTTTTACAGCCACATTCAGACCTATTTCGAGACCGGTCATTGTTTCCATCATGTTAATAATAAATATTGAAAGTTTGTTTCTAAAACATTTATTAACGTTTCTGAGTGTGTTTGTTAAATATATTTACTATTAAATATTTAACTAAATATTTTTATCTTTCACAAAAAGAGGTGATAAATTTGTTTCTATGAAACATTATACAAACGATTGAAATTTTATTTTATAGTTTTGCTTACAAGAGACTTTAGGCTCAAATGATATGATGAATGATAGCGCCATATTTTTTTTACAAATTAAGATATCAATTAATAAATTTTTAAAACATTGGCAACGACATTCCTTCAAATCGTCCATTACATAACTTTTGGCAGGTACAGTGAGTGATTAACCAACAATCATATGACCGAAGTTAATTATATCTAAAGCAAAAAAAAATATAAGGGAAAATAAGTAAATAATATGGGGACCATAACTGTCGGTTGTGGGTTTGATTCCAATTCGGGGAATGAAATAGTTTTATACGTTTTCTAAATAAGTAAATTTTTATACGTTTTCTAAATAAATATTCTCATTTACCTCTCTCCGTCAACAAGAAAAACGCGGCTTTGGGTTCCGTTATTCATCACGCAATATCTCGAAAATTGGGCGGTGCATGGGAAACGAAGTCTTAGACAGATTTCCTTTATCCTGTTATATGCGGGATACAGCGTGAAACTATTTTAACCGTGTCACGTGTAGTCTACCCGAAACCACGGACTACTGCAAAGTGTTCGAAACGTCGGGTTTCCAAAAATGTATAATACTAAATATACGCGATTAAGTCGGTTAAATAGTGTCATTTAAAGATGTTACTAGCGTGAACCTACTTTAATTACTTAATTTTACAATACGGCTCCAGTTGTACCAGTAGTTAACGCCATTTGAGATCTTAGAAAGCGTTCGATATACTAACTAATAATTTATAAGTATATAGTCACTACTTTCTACAATCTTGACAAGTTTTCTCTTTAAATATATGAGACATCCAAACGAGTTTACGGTTTGTGTTCATTGTTTCCTTCTGTGTATTAAGATTTTTGTTTTTGCACGTGACCTACAGTGATAATGTTTGACTGTGAATATGATGGTGGTGGGTTCTAATCCCCACTCGGGGAACGAATACATTTATATTAGTTTCACCGCTCTATATTTTTTTTTGTATAAATCCTTATTAACCTTTTATGTATTTAATAAATAAATAAAATCGAATTCTAAATATTTTTAAGTCCATGTTTTAGCCTACATTTAACTTAAGATTACCTACTGTTTATATTGTTAAAATTGTAGTAACAAATAAAGATATCAATCTATTTCAGTATATATAGTAAATACTATTTAAAACCCATGGATTTCTATAATTACCTAATCATACATATTTACTTATTGAAATCTGTATTCATCGTATAACGGGCCCCGGTCGCTATGCATTATTGTTTCACAGATTCTATCATATCTATATAATATTTATATTAAACTCTTCCGTTACTGAGTGTCTGACTGAAGAATGCACAGATGAAACTTCGCAGAGTAGAACATTGAAATTTGGTATGTATTGGGTAGGGGTAAGGGGGTTTCCTTGGAGAGTATAGAAGAGCACTAAAAGATGACTTTTTAAAATTCCTACTGGATCGGGAAAGAATGGGTTTTTACGTAGAAGTAGTAGTAGTATTGAATAATTTAGTTTTTGTCGTTTAGTTGCTTAGGAGCGCAATACATGTTATCAAATTTATTTATTTTTGTTTTCTCACATTGTATTTCGCAAATTGTAATGTAGGCCGAGGGAACCTTGTCATCTAGTGTTAAGACACTCCGTACCCCACTTTCCTCTTGAGGCATTGCATGTTCAATGTTCTTAATTCATTTGTTTTCGCTACAGAATAAACAAACATTCACACATACAACGAAAGTTATAAAAATGAGTAAATAGTAAAACGGCCTATAAAATTTATTAATAAAACATCTCAACCTTGACCCTACATCACAGTCTAATGCGCATTTCATACTACGCAGTACGCATTACTTAAAAAAATGCGTTCAAAAAATATTTTGTTTAATCTGTTCAAAATAGATTTAAATACTTATAAATATAGTCATAATATCAGGCAATTAAAAAATAAACATATATACATACGTCAATCTAATTGAGCGAGTATCGATCTTCGAGACTGTAAACTTTGATTCTTATTATAATTTTTATGAACGCAACCGCGTCACACCAATTGAGATAATATTAATATAATCTTTGAGATAGTGTACTTCGTACTTTGACGTATTTTCTCTACCGTTATATTAGTTATCAATTATTAATAATTTAAAATTTATTCTATTTTTACGCAATTGACTATAATAAATGATCCTATTTAGTTTTTAATTTGAACATCACACGAGTAACCTTCGCGGTTGTTCTATCTAGTTTGTTCAGAGGGCGGCGTTGAACTCTGCTACCGAATATACAAACCTTAGCATATACAAAAATAGTAAAAAAGTATAGTTAAAACTATTTAAAAACACGTTTTTTTTTCCATAGAACACATTAATAAGACGAAAGTGATGAGCACAAACTCGATATATGTACTAGTAGGCAGTCCAAGGTTCCAACAGCCATCCTCATTTCATCAGCCCAGCTCAAGGTACTTTGGTACCATAGTATATTGTCTAAACTACATATAATTGCCAAGTGAAATTCAGATTCTTATATTATATTATTATTAATTACAGCTCGACCTAATAAAAGTGGGCTAAAATTTTTTAATTTTAAGAGATTACCTTTCGACTGTGAGACCTTGCTTAAATAATAATAAATTAAAGGAAAGCCCTGCGATGTGATATTTTACATAATATTTAAGAAAAGACCAAAGTGATAATCTTTAAAATTTTTATGTTTTTAGTTTCACGCTTTATTATATCCTTAGAAGATCCCTTTATCTATGAGAGAAACCGGAGCACCAAACGCTGCGGTCCCTACATATCTCTTTCACCTTTGTCGTCAACCTCTTCATATATGGAGATTCTTTATATAAAAATATAAACTTCTGAGTGTGCAAAGTAAATGTTCATAAGAGGTGGTCGAACGAGGTTATCAATACTAATAATGTATAGATATAAAATTAGGTCAATAACTTTTAACCAATATTTTATACAAAGTGTTTCCTGTGTTCTGCTATGGTGTTATCGTGGCACAATTACAACCTATCTGATTAAATATGAAGAGTAGACCAAAAGTGTAATGGAGAAAGACTTCAGTTTACAACTAGAAGAGACGTAGTGACATACTAAGTACAGTATGTATCCTATATAAAGTACAATATTTATGTTAATATTAAAAAATTAAATCCTTTTCACGCTGTATCCCACACACAGCAGGGTAGGCAGAGGGAACCTAGTGTTAAGACACTCCGTTACCCACTTTCTGCCGAATTCTGGAGGCATTGCGTGTTGAGAGGCAAAACTCAACGCCGCGCTTAACCTCGACACCAGAACGAAGAAATGGAAATATAAATTTAAGTAAATATTTCATCTCCTCGAGTGGGGATCGAACTCACAACCAGTTGGTTTTACAGTCACACTTCGTGCCGCTGCGCCACGACTGGTCTCATGTTTATAGTACTTTCGTTTATTTAATTAATTATCCGTCGAGGCCAGCCGTGGCATGACGGTAGTGGGTTCAATCGCCACTCCCCTAATATTTTACTTGCCTGGCCTTGAGCCGCAGTTCAACTCGCAATGTCCTGAAAATTCGGCAATCAGTGGCGGAGTGTAACCCTAGGTTCCCTATGCTTACCCTGCTATGCTGGAAAAAGCCTGAAGCTACAGTTGAATTTATTATTAAATGTTAATGTGCCTTAATTTTGTAGTATTAATAATTAATTAATTAAATTTAAAAAAAAGCCTTAATTTTGTAGTGATGTAGAAATTTATTGCGGTATTAAAGTCAAATGGGAAATATTTTCTACAACCGAGCATTGAACTCGTGACGTAGAGATTGTGTTGCCAATTTTATAAATTGAAAAATGTTATCACAGCTTATTACTCACTTTAACGAAGAGATAAAACATGTGATAGGTGTGCGCAGATTTCTTTTTATCTTTAATTTTATCAGAATTGATCTAGAGTTCTATTGTTATAAAAAATAAAAAAAAGTACATATTTAAAAAAAGGTAAGGGTACCTATAATTTAAATATGCTAACTTCATATTTAGATATGATAAAACACAACCATTATAGGATCATTTTATTGTTCGTCTCTTTGTTTGACCGTCTGTCAAGTCTGTTTCTCTTTACAAAGTTGAAATAAGAACAAATTCTCGGATTTAAAACAGTCCCCTGAAGCGCCAAAAATATAAAACCTTTTCTCATAAAAAATACACGAACGTTTGTGATTCTTTTAATCTACAGGATGTATGAAATTCCTGTTAACCTACAATCGAAATAAGGAACAATCAAATTGTTAAGGAGTAATCTTTCTATTATTAAATTATTAATACATATAAAACTAGCTCAGTTTTATAAGACAGCCCTGTACAATGTTATCAAAACGATAATATAATCCTGTCATGATAAGAAAGGTATGCGGGCGCCGGAAAATTGATGATTTGGTTCAAAACTTTTATAACAATGAAAATACACAAATTTTCAAATATTATGAAATCAGTGTCGCATGGCACTTGATTTTATATCTTTTCGTAATATCTAAACGAAAATAAAGAATATTATAAAAAATATATATTAGATTAGCCAGTCGTGGCGCAGGGGCACAAAGTATAAGTGTAAAACCGACTGGTTGTGAGTTCAAACCCCACTCGAAGAGATGAAATATTAACTTAAATGTATATTTCTATTTCTTCGCTCTGGTGTCGAGGCGAAGCGCGGCGTTGAGTTCTGCCACTCAACAATGCGCAATGCCTCCAGAGACTCGGCAGAAAGTGGGGAACGCAGTGTCTTAACACTAGGCTCCCTTGCCTACCCTGCTGTGTGCGCGATACAGCGTGCTGATTTATTTATTTTTATTTAAAATATTCGATTTTTTATTTTTCTTAATACTAATAATTTTTCATCATAAAAAGTATAATAATAAGCGGGAGCAATCGATATTATTATATAATTTTGGTAATAGTATTTTATAACAGACAGACTGATCTGCTTGCAGATTATTTAACATTTTAAAACAAAACAAATTCATATTTTATATTTTAGGTTAATTGTTACGTATTTAGAATTCTAGTGCTATTTTTAAACGTATATTGTCGCCGGAGCTTGGCTCAAAGCCATCACTGTGTAGATGAAGGTCGCGAAATGTACTTTCAAACTTAATGAGCTAGTGGCACCAAAATCCTTTTTCTTTAAATTACATTAAGTTGGAACAAAGCCCCACTTTCCGCCTAATTTTGACCTAGAGTAGTGGAACTCGACGCCGCGCGTTGTCTTGTTACCAAGGGAGGGCGTGGAAAATGAAAATAAATCACACCCCCGAGGAAAAATTGAACCCACAACCTTCGCGTTTACAGTCAGATGTAGTTCTGTAGTTCGGTGTGGCACGACGAACTCGAGTATATATTTTTGAAGAGTGACATGAGGCCAGTCGTGGCGCAGCGGCACGAAGTGTGACTGTAAAACCGACTAGTTGTGGATTCGATCCCCACTCGAGGAGATGAAATATTTACTTAAATTTATATTTCCATTTCTTCGCTCTGGTGTCGAGGTTAAGCGCGGCGTTGAGTTCTGCCACTCATTACGTAATGCCTCCAGAATTCGGCAGAAAGTGGGGAACGGAGTGTCTTAACACTAGGTTCCCTCTGCCTACCCTGCTGGATACAGCGTGAAGCTTACTTTATAAAATTACGTACTTCACTTCGCTTCAGTGATAAGAGTCCAATTTTTATGCCAAGGGGACTTTTATCAGAATAGAAAAAAAGTATGTTTCTCGCGTATATCGGTAGACATTTAGTACAAAGAATTGTTATTATCACAGATTTATTTTTAACTGATATCAATTTTCTCGACTTTAATAGGCTTAGCAAATGCTTTGTGTATCATTGTGTTTTTAATGATAAATCATTCCTATTCATACAATATTTCTTTATGGTTATTATTCACTAAAGTTAGTTTGGATAATAATGCGTAAATTTAAATTTGCGATAAAATCTGTAAATTTTATTGTGAAACATTAAACTGACAAGGCCAGTCGTGGCGGAGGTGTACAATCGTACCCAATAGGTTGTAAGTTCGACTTCCACTCGAGTGGCGTTAAGTTCCGCCAAGCAATGTCTTCAGAATTCGAATAACGTACAGATTTTAAATTATATGATGTATGTACGTCTGTAATCTAGCTTGGATACAAATTATCACATACTGAGAATAAACTCTTATCTATTTGATAAAAATCGAAATTCTTATACCTACTTACAAAAGTTTTATAAAAAATATTTTCCTTTAAGTAATAAAAGACTTTTTTAAATATTTTTAACATTTTTAAAATGATAATCCACACTTAGGAAAGAAAAGCACTTATTTAGAAAACGTATAAAAATTTGAACGTAGCGGGCCTAGAATCCGCTCCTCCTGGAAACCGATCAGGCGAGAGCGAAGAAATGGAAATATAAATTTAAGTAAATATTTCATCTCCTTTAGTGGGGATAGAACCCATAACCAGTCGGTTTTACAGTCACACTTCGAGCCGCTGCGCCACGAATGGCCTCTTCTATATAACTATTAGTATCACCTAAATGACATCTAGAAATAAAAAAAAATCGTGTTCTTTATCAATATTTCAATTAAAATATAATTATCTTGGGTGTCATTTACGTAAATGACATTTAAATAGAACAAGAAGACAGACTGATAAATCTGGATTCGATTGCTTTGCACCCAATCGTGTAAATATTATACAACGTTGTGTCAAAATAAACAATGAAATAATGCTATTTATTTATACTTTAGCAATAAAATTATAAATGTATTATATAATTAAATATAATTATACTAAAATATGCCGGTTATTTGCGGGTTATACACCTTATACACGCATCACAATCAATAAGATTATTCTATAATTATTCTTGTTGAACTAATGACTGTAAATGCGACACCAGGCTGTGGCTTCTATTTCCACTGGAAATCATTAACATTTTGGCTAGCTCTGATAACGAGGCAAAACGTGGTGTTGAGTTCCGCCACTCTTCACGCATTGCCCGAAATTCGGCGAAAATTATTTTCCAAAGTCTCCATTAGGTTCCAAAGTTCCTTCTACCTTCCCTGGTATATGTGGGATACAATAAATTTGACTTGGCAATCTTTTACCACCAGGCACCAAACCAAATATCAACCTAGTAGTCCAGTAAAAGCTGGAAGTACCTACACTATATACAATTGCAAATATAATAAAGGCTGTACGTAAAAATTAGAAAAAATTTTGCGGCGTTGAGTTCCGCCACTCAACACGCAATGCCTCCAGAACTCGGCGGAAAGTGGGGAACGGAGTGTATTAACGCTAGGTTCCCTGTGCCTACCCTGCTGAAAGCCTGTGAAGTTGATTTTAATTAGATTTTTTAAATTTAGAACTTCAATTTTATCTCGAGTGAACACAGAACCCATATCCCCTCCCCATATAGCGGATTACTTAACATTTTGCTTGGGTCTCATTTGAAATTTATTTATTTTTTATGGAATATTACAAACTATACTGTATTGTCCTATTCATGAAGTACGTAGAAGTGAGGATTGTATTTAAAGGTAGACACGGAAGAACCTTGCAATGTCTAAATATAATGAAACTATTCAATTTAAACTTGTACTTTACATTATGTAGGTATTGTTGCTTAATGGGAATAATCAGAATATTTTGACAAATGTTGTTTGTTCAATTTACGACGTAAATTTTTAAAGGCCGTAATGGTGCAGATAGGCAACGTAGAAAAAAAATGTAACGGAGAAAAGAGTGTTCGGTTTTAGGTACTATGTTCCCCTGTTACCCTGACACAAGGTGAAAAGCATGTTCATTTATTTTAAATATTAAGTATAGACACCTATATTGTATTCGAATCTATAACATGTTGCAGATGACAAAGCAAGGTCATCTCATGAATGTTGAAAGATCAGTAACCTATTACTAAAATTTGAAACACGTCAAGGCGAACTTCAATATGACAATTGAAGCTGCAAAGTGGTTTAGCTAGTTACATAGAATTTAGCATAATTTAAATTGTGAAACCATCGTGTGGCAGTAGTGGTTTCAATTCCGAATTGGGGAAATGAATTCATTTTCATGTCCTCGTCCTAGTAACAAGGCAAAGCGCAGCGTTGAGAGAAAATATGTTGATTGACGTTTTAATAACAAAAAAAGATGATAACGAGAAAATCAAATCTTAAGCTTAATCTTGTTTCAAATAAAATCAAAGAAAAGTGTATACTAATATAATAAAGCCGAAGTGTCTGTTTTCTAATACATATGCGGTAATTTATTTTTTTTAACGTTTGGAGAATTCCATTTATCAAGAGAACTTGTGGGACATATCAATAATTTTCAATTTGCCTAAAGAAACAAGGGAAAATAAAATAAAATCAGATTCACGCTGTATCCCACATATAGCAGGGAATCCCTCTGCCTAGGGAACAGTGCTAAAACACTCCGTTTCCAACCTTCTGAAAAAAATTTCGAGGTATCGTGTCTTGGAAAATAAAATATTTTATAATAAATTATCTCCATGATTTTGCCACAAGTATTTTTGTATAGGCATATTGCACAAATTAAATCATGTTTATTATCAATCATTTATGTAACTAATGCGTAAAGTGACATATCTATGAAACGATAGAGGAGGTCAATTTCACTTCTAACCCTTTAGATAATTAAAGCACTATTATTTAGTGAGCCTAACAAAATATTGACGTATGACATGATTAAGTAAGATATATTATAGGTACAAGACCGTTAATAAAAAATATATATTTATAGGAGTAATTTACAAAATGGAGTGTTTAAAAACTAAAATATCTTTATTTATGTAGAGTAAGGCCTGAAGGTAAAAAAAGGATTTATAGGTTATAAATACTTTTTTTACCGAAATCGAGACATTGCGTATTGAATGGCGAAAATCAATTAGAATAGATGCTAAGGCCGACTAAGGTCCATATTTAAAAACTGCCCTCAACTCTCGAGATCGATCTTGAAAGCGAAATTGTGAAGCCGCTTCCACTCATAGATTATTAAAATGGCACCTCAAGATCGATCTCAGAGTTGTGAGCGGACACTCACGGACTTAAGTATTTAATCATATAGTAGAAACGGAAATATTAAAAAAAATGTTATTTCCTCGAAACAAAATCGAACCCACAACCATCGTGCTCAATTAGCTACATTCCAAGCGCGTCACGAAGACATTTGCTCCATGATGCCAGTGAAAACAATAGTAATGAATACGAGAAAGCCTGCACTATAAAATGCATGCGCAGTAGATAACTGCAATATCGACTGGTATTGGTCTATACTTTATATATTTTGGTACGATACGCTCTTTACAACGTTGTATATGAACCAACACTAAAAAAGACTAATGTATGACTAGTGTCTACTGTTTTGTATAGTGTGAGGTTAAAAAAAGAAAATAAAATCACATAAAAATATACGATAGAGGTAGCATTTTTTTAATGTTCTTTCTTATACTGCGCAAAGAAATTTGCGGATCATCATAATAAGTTTTTTCTCGCATAGCGGACTAAGCAAAAGGAATCTAGTGTTGAGACACTCCGTTCCCCTATATCCATCTAATTATCGAGGCTTAGTTTGTTTTACGGAACTCAATATTATGTCTAACCAGAGCTGGCAAAAGAAAATATTTTTATTGTAAATTATAAACATACTAAATGGAAACCGATCCTACAACTAACGGCCCATGCTACTACTACACTACCGGCTATTTCACTGCGCAATTATTTATTAGTATTTACAGAGTGATATAAAAACAACAAATACAAATAAATCATTAGCAATATATTATACATTATTTTATTATTTTATTTCCAAGACGGTCGAAACAAAGAGACTTACATAGTACATCCACCTTGATAATCCTTAAAGCGGAAATTGTAAGATATTTTAAAAGGAAACAAATTGTCACGACCTATAATGTCTCGATTGGTAAATTACATATTTACATATCGTTGAGCGTGCGTCTGTAAACGCGACAGGTTGTGGGTTCGATTCCCACTCGAAGAATTGAAATATTTAATATTTTCATTCTCTCGCTCTGCGAGCCAAGAGCGGAATGTCGTGTTCGGCCACTCAAGCGTGAAGATTCTTTTTTTTATAATATACTAGTTATTACCTGCGGATTCACCGATAGCCGATAGAAATAACTAAGAATATCGACGGAATACGCAACAAACCCTCAAAAACTCTTCTTCTTGTTTGTTTAAATGCTAAGATCTCTGTAACTATGAGTCAGATTTTTTTTCTTTGATAGCTATGAAATAATTAAATATTCTTCTATTAAATAAGACAGTTTTTGCAACCAAAATCAAATAAGTCCCAAAAGATTAAAATTTCTATTTATTAAGTGTGTAACAACGGTATAGATACCTACATAGTATTAATAAAAAAGAAGCTGTAAGTAAGTGAATAAATAGATATTAAAAAAGTAATTCAGCTTCACGCTGTATCCCGCAGACAGTAGGGTAGGCAGAGGGAACCTAGTAGTGTTAAGAAACTCCATTCCCCACTTCCTGCCGAATTCTGGAGGCATTGCGTGTTGAGTAGCAGAACTGGTGGTGTGGAGGAACGCTAAGCCGCAACACCAGAGCAAAGAAATGGAAATATAAATTTAAGTAAATATTCCATTTTCAAGTGGGGATCGAACCCACAACCAATCGGTTTTACAGTTACACTTCGTGCTGCTGCGCTACAACTGGCCTCTATTTTTTTTTTAAAAAGTAATTTAAAACAATTAAGCCAACTTCTAATAATTGTCAATTGAAAATATAAAGTAGGTAAAATAACTAACATACCAACTAACAATATAATTAGCTAGCTAGCTAAGTACCTACATTATGCATATGTACAAACATATCTCTTTCAGAAATATGTGTTTACTCTTAATTCAAATTTACTGAATAAATTTTAATAAAATCAAGCTGATTCCCTAATCATTATACATATCCTCTTGATATGACTTTTCTGAGATATTTATGTAATAAGTTAGAAAATGGGAAACATGTATTAAGATAAATGTTTTCTTTTTGTTTCTAGAAAACTAAGACACTTTATTACCGTAAGAAGTATAAGTTGCACTCAACAATAGCTGTCTCTATACTTATGTAACTGTAACTATATATTTAAAACAAACATTAAATATGGAGAGCATATTCCTAAGAAACAAAATATCTTCACATAATATAACAGTTAAGTAAATAATTTAAGGACTTTTTTATATCTTTTGATGATGTTGTAAGAATTAAATATTTGATGGAACAATAAGTAAATTAAGGATCAAAATATATTTCCAATGCTCTGTAATTATTTTCTTATGAAGGCATACATATTATGTTAATGTGATTATTCAGACATTACAGAAAGGTTTCATAAAATGTTTTTAGCCAGACTTCCAGTATAAGCTTGTTAAGATTTAAGTAATAATTGGAATAAAATGTAATTGATTATTCTATTAGGTTTCAAGTATAATAAATTTCATAAATTAAAACCTGTAAATGAGCTTGGTACTTACACAGTAACGTCACCACAGCTACAAATTAGGTGATTTTTAAGTGCAGGTTAGGTTAAGTTAATTTAGACTCTAACTTTAAATTAAAATATAACTAACTTAACCAAACCTGCATAATACAAGAGTAATATGATAAAAATAAATATACTATTAAGTCTATTAATAGAAGTTAAAATTAAACTTCCTTATATACATTAGTAACAATAAATTTTCCTTTCAATAGTTTATATTCTAATAAAAGATGTCTTACCCATCATAATATTTAAAAGCATACATAATGATTATTTATATTGAAGAAATTTTGTATAAATAATCATAATGTATGCTTATGCTATAAAATAAAACTTACAGGCAAATAATAATTGGAATATACCATATAAGACAATAAACTTTATATTAAATTAGTTTTTCAATACTATGTATATAAGAATTTCAAAGTATAGGTATATATCTTCTTTTACATTAAAATAAGACCTAAAACCAACCCTATATTAATAGCTAACAAGGATTCTTACCTGCGAATATGTGAGTCTCAATGCGTACAAGGCAACATCAGTGGTTTTCATTGTGTCCGTTTGTGTTTGTCAGCTGTAAAATAAATAATAAACTAAAAACCCAAGTAAAGATATTAAAAACGTATTTATATACTTAGAAAAATCACTTAATATCACTTTTTCAAAAACTTTTACATAACCTATATATTGGAATATGTCACTCGCGATTTTGACAGATAAATCGAGAAAGCTCAAAATTTAAAATTGGAAGCGACAAAACTATTTAATTTTATCCTAAATATGGAATTAATATAATAAAAACAAGCACTTATATTTATTTTTTAATAAAAATTATCAACTTATCACGTACATGCACCCGCTGATCTCCGCGAATGAACAAAAAGTATTGCTAGTTCGTTCTTCGATGTTCCGGAATTTTTCACATATCAATTTGTTAGGTTTCTCAACTTGTAAGTGATAATTTTGTCACAAAATGTTGCCATAATATAAACTGACAACTTTAGAGAGTAAAAAAATATATGTAAATTTTACCTAATTAAATAAAAAAGTAATTAAATCTTTAATATAAAAAGTTTTGTAAGTATAAATATATATAAAAGAAACGTTTTTATTTCAATTTATTTATCTACAGTATAGTGTGTACCAATCAAATGAGGTAAATGTCTAGTAGATGTCGCTATACATGTATTTTTACATTTTCTAATTATTTTTTATTACTGCTAACTGAATCATATGTTATGTATAGAACTAATGTATTATAAAGATTTTGATTTACTATTGCCTTTTATCAAATATAATGTATACTGTACAAGTGCACAGTTTAATTTAAACGCCATCTATATGTCCATCTCAGATTCATAAACATCTTACTTGGGAATCTTGAGTTCTAAATAAAAGAATTGTCTTAATTACATTGAAATAATTATATAAATACTACCTACTACTAACTTCTTTATAATGTTACGTTATATTATATATTTTTTGATATTTATTATAAAAGTTATTGAAAAGATAAAAATTTATGAAATTACGAATCGGTAGGAAATCGGAATTAATCGGAAGAGTGGGAGCTTTGTAGGCCGTGCTCACACCTGAAATTTTATTTACAACAAAATTTGCTCTGAAAAATACAAAACAACATTTACACGAACGTATCTGTTTAAAACTAAGGTATAAGCTCCTTCCAGAAAATATTTCTCTAGATACGCTAATGGCTAGAGCGTACTTAAAGTGAACATATGGAAGGATATTCTTAAACGAATTGTGTCGAAGACCGAGTACATGGCTTGCGGGAGCCCGGACTCAAGCACTATCCACATAGATCCTGAACTAGTCGTTAAGTCGGAAAAGTTCAAAAAAGCACCGATCTTGACATCCAAGCCCGGATAAGTATTACCAAACTGTTAAGTGATGAGATGAGTAATCAAACTGATAGCCTGGTTGCACAGACTATCTGTGAACTTTTGTCTTTATACAAAAGCACGATGACTGCACTTCGCCAATCGTCTGGAACCTCTCGTGTTTTCAAGAATAAATTGAACAAAAACCAGAACCAGTCCAAGACGCGTGGCTCACTATATTTGATCATCCCCGCGGTAACTCCATCTGCCTCAGCTGCCTTACCACAATTCAGACTTCGCATTGCACGCTCGAGAACCACTTTCTTCTCGTCAGAAAAGCTTCGTGATTTCCCTGAAGTTGTTCGTTAGCCTTTCATCTCTTTTTTTTCTCTGACTTTTCACGCTTTATTTTTTTTATCAGTATTTTCCTTTAGCGCTTTTGTAACATATGCTCTTTTTTTATCTCTCTCATACTTTTATCCTTACCTAAAGCTTTATAATCCTATCATGATTTCTTCTTTTTTCTTCTGCACTTCATCATCCCACCATTCGTCGTACTTTTTGCTAAAGCGTATTTTTACTTTACCACATTCCCCTGTCGCTGCTTTTTTCATATAATTTCTAAGGATCTGCCAGCACACTTCAATATTTCTTCCAATATTTCCAGATTCACTACTGTCTAGAAACTCGAAACTCTTTTTTGTTATTCCTCTCTAAGCAGTGAATCTTGAAGCTTCTAGCTTATGCGATAATTCAATTCCCAGTTTGAACTCCTCATTTGCTGCGCTGCGCTGCTGCCGCGCTGCTGTCGCGCTGACCTACGAACAGACCTCTTATTCTAGCAACGACTAGATAATGGTCTGTTCCCAGTTTAACACCCCTAAGCACTCACGACTTCATAACTTTGCTTCGAATACGCTGATCCAATAGAACTAAGTCAATCATACTTTTCCCTTCCGTTCGCTCCCATGTGAATTTGTTTGTGGTCAAACATCGTGTTTGCCGCAAATAAATTCTTTTGCTTGCAAACTCCCAATATTAGCTTTCCAGCTTCGTTTATTCTCTTGTGACCTAGCGATCCCACATAACCGCTTCGCGCATTTCCGACTCATCCGTTCAAATCTCCACATATTATTAATATTCATATTTTCACAATTTTTTTTTCACCCTCTAAGATCTAGAATGTCTTTGACACTCTCAATACTCCTCGAGTTCGCCTAATGGAGCTGACTGTACTGGCTGACAAAGGAGGATTTAATTTGAGCACAATAATCTCATCATTTAAATCTACCGTTACGAGAAAATAATGAAAAAAAAAGAACAATAGTGGACCATATGCAAATATTACCAATTAGAATTGTTAAAAATAAAAATAAATTAGCTTCACGCTGTATCCCGCACACAGCAGGGTAGGCAGAGGGAACCTAGTGTTAAGACACTCCGTTCCCCACTTTCTGCCGAATTCTGGAGTCATTGCGTGTTGAGTGGCAGAACTCAACGCCGCGCTTAACCTCGACACCAGAGCGAAGAAATGGAAATATAAATTTAAGTAAATATTTCATCTCCTCGAGTGGGATTCGAACCCACAACCAGTCGGTTTTACAGTCACACCTCGTGCCGCTGCGCCACGACCGGCCTCTTTTTTACTATTAACATTGTTACTAGCAACAATAAAGAAAAATGTAAACGGGATACTGATTCGATTTAAAATGAGATCCGTCTCCGTTCCGGGGCCGAACGATCGAAATTGAAAAGAGGAAAAGAATGGGAATAAATAAAAATAGAGATCCCGCTACAGCGCAAGTCGCCGTTACTAACAAGAATACTCTTGCAGCGTACCCGAAGTAGTCTCGGATTGATCACCTTGTATCCTACCGCTGCACTAACTAGTCGGGAGGACAATAACACACCTCCACTTTGTCAACCCTGCTCGCTCTGTGGTACGCCGGCCCAGAAAACGACCTGGATGCCCGGTAAATCATACGTATACCTACTTGCCCTTTGGCTTTGTCTCAGTCACACAAAGAACATCTAAATGTCTGTCAACCATAAATAAATAAATAATTCATTTATCTTCTCTCACATTCCACATAGTTATTTGTAGCTCCGTCCTCCACCTCCCGCCGTTCCGAACATAGCGTGCTGGGTGGCGGTTCCTAACACCGCACCCGTCAACACTTGACACTCCTGCGGGGACGCACTGATGTGCGTCTCCTTGGGAGGACGCCCTAACAGAGCGCTCTCGCGTGGTGTACGTGGGTGGCAGAGGTCACTGAGGGCAAGCCTTTCATCGTGGACCTCTACTTTAAAAATGTTAAAAATATTTAATAAACAGCACTCTCTCTTGCCAAAGGATAATTCTTAGCAACTTTATTTTGGTCTTGTAGATTAAAATTTAAACAGAGAATGTTTACGATCGAGTATCAAATAAGAGTGCTTGATTCATAAACAAATAATCCGATTATACTAAATATATTAAATCTATGTTGGAGAAATTCAGAGGGAGAACTTATCTGACCTTCTAGAACACAGTATGGATGATACTGGAAGGAGGTCACGTAAAAAGCATGAGGAGGACTCCCCCGAAGGATATTAGTAAAGAGATATGCCGAGACCATAACGTTTGGCGCCTCCATTTAATTTGTAATAATGTAATTCATAAATTTTATTAAATTAATATAAATTGTAAACGTTCGACCAAAATTAAATCAGAGCATATTTAAAGAGAACCTATTGCCGCAATGATATGATATATCATTATATGATGTTTGTATTTACATTACTTATCATTATCAGTATATTTTTAAAATATAAAATAAATAATTAAAAAAATCATATCTCAGATGATTGAGGCCGGTCGTGGCGCAGCGGCACGAGGTGTGACTGCAAAACCGACTGGTTGTGGGTTCGAATCCCACTCGAGGAGATGAAATATTTACTTAAATTTATATTTCCATTTCTTCGCTCTGGTGT
>DWQW01005625.1:0-17492 GCA_018249695.1 Heliconius erato demophoon
TTTTATGTAATTATTTGCTGTTTATAATTAATTTATACTTTTCTTTGGTTCTTCGCTTATTCGAGGAGCAGATTAGTTAGATTTTCATAAATTTCTTGGTGTGGTGTAAGTTGCGGCCCTGCGCGGCGTCGGTGTAATATATTTTTCCCGGGTAAATCAGTAAAATCGATCACTGAAAGTCCAATAAAAATTAGTTCAGTTATTCTGGATATTAGCTCGGTGAAATAGAAAGACGGAAAGAGATAAAATTATTAATAATGTAGCTGGTTTTGTTTAGTTTTTTTCATTAATATTTTACTATGGTTACGTTTACTTATTTTTTTTTTATTTAACAATTTCCTAAATATATCTATAAGCATTCGTAAAGTTTAAGCGGGCGAAGCCGCGTCCGGGTCCGCTAGTAATATAATAATATATCTTGGTCGTATGACCCCAAATAATGCTTATTAGATGAATCAATCCTAAAAAGTGTGTGTATGTTCAGTAGAGATGGATGCGGAAAAGCGTATTGCTACCATGTAACAGGGTTAATGCTTAGTTGCATAGATGATATGACTGTATAAGTATAAACAAAAAATGTCTAAAAAAGTTCGAGATACTAAATGAACACTTCAAAGGTTCAAGAAAGTATAGAAAATAGCCAAAATAACATTTGGTATTATTTTACAATGAACCTACTCCTTTCTACCGACTCATAATTTCTGTACAAAATGAAATGATAGCCTATCAAAAACAAATGTAAAGTGAGAGCCATGATCAAAATTTGCCTTTTAATATTTAGACGCTTTTAATACATTCACTTCTATCGATGAAACTAGCTTCACTTAAAACTAGCCAAGTGACCATTGAATTTGGCACCCGTTTACATCCCATTTCTTTTGTTGATGAAGTCAACAATCAAGACATAAATATTGAAGTTGGCTCTTATTTTACATTTATGTTTTTGATGGGATTATATGTATAAAGACACTGCGCCTAAGTGACGTTGTAGAACTATAGTAATGAAGTAGAGTTGTAAAAGATTGCTCAATTTACTTATTATTAAATATTTAAAAAAGAGATGTTTTGCTACAGACGGAAATAGGATGTTGGAGTAATTTATCACAAGGTTTTTCAATGATAAAATGATGATTTCCTCTTTAAACTTTATTCATTTATGTAGTGTAAACAAAAAAATACTAGACTGATGTAACGGTTGACGTTTATGTTTCTTACTCGAGCAATCTTACCTGTTATAACTGTTATAAATGAAGAATCTACTTAAAATATATTTTTATCAGCTTGATTACGGGAAATGAAAATTATAAAAAGTACGACAGATTTTTTTGTGAATTTTAGAATAATTAATATACATAGCACAAAATTATTGCACTCATGCATAGCTGGTTAAAAGCAAACACTACATTAAACATATGCTATATTCACAACAATTATAATTTAAACATATTCCAAAAAAAAGGCAGATACAAATTTAAAATGTTTTATATACACTAACTTTTAAATTAATTCTTAATAGAAAATATGCTTCTGAAAAATATATGTATTTTAAATTTATATATATGTATTTTAATTAAATTATTAAAACAATTATAAAGTTCATAAAGAAATGTTAGTAAATTGACTGACTTGATGATTTTAAAATATTTTTTATTTACATATTTCTTTAAACGTATCTACTGAATGTAAGGTACGTAAATTTATACATAGATTAATGATTTATATTTAATTTATGAAATATAAGTCGATTATAAATTTAAGTTCGTTTAACTCTACATTAAAGATTGCAGGATTAATTATCGATTTGTCACTAATGAATAAACAACAAACTGCTACTGCGCAATAAATAATTGGAGGAAAACAAAGTTAAACTAGATAACACTATTTATTACATTTATAATAATAATATTAAGCGATATTTACAATCATGCAGTACGGTCCACCTTTTAGGACCATGATTTACTTACTTGGTTCAGGGAAAAATTGCTACTTTAAACGGTATAAGAAATTGTTATATCTGAGGTGCCCACTCTAGAAATTTTACCTGACTATTCTGGAGTGGGCACGGCTCCCTGGCCCTTTACGCCCATATTAATAAGTGAAATTTGAGTCTACAAACAGACATTTCACGAAGATAATGTCGTCAAGGTACATATATTTCAATTTAGTTCACTTCTTTGTTTATAGCTTACGAGCGTGCCAGTTGGGCATAAATAATTCCTCCAAAGTCACATTGCACCTAGCTAGCTAGAGGGTAGCTGTAGCTAAGTATACAAAGAAGATTGATCTAAAAATTAGTTCATGTATAGGATTAAGTCAGCTTCACGCTGTATCCCGCACACAGCAGGGTAGGCAGAGGGAACCTAGTGTTAAGACACTCCGTTCCCCACTTTCTGCCGAATTCTGGAGGCATTGCGTGTTCAGTGGCAGAACTCAACGCCACAAACAGGATAGAGATAGAATAGGATTAAGTTATATGTATAAAAGATGAGAACAAGTACACATTTACGGGGTGTAACGCAATCGACGGATCAACTGTTGTTTATGAGTACAGGATCTCAGTATCTATCCGCCACCCATGAATGTTAATCAATTTTTAGTAGTTCGGCTGATATTTGAAATTCGTAATTGTTTCGAAAAAATAGGATTCTTGAAGATAATTGACAAATACAGCCCGACTGTTCCACTGTTTTCGAAATAGTTCAATAGTAGGCCTTTTATATAATGTAATGTTTCAAAATTATCGGCTTATAAATCTTGGTATTAGCCAATTTACGACATGTGCTAGAATATCTTTACAATATCAAAATATTTGTACTCAATAAACTTTGTCTGATTATAGTAGACTGATAAAAAATGCAAACACTTATGTAAATATGTTCAAAAATCGATTTAAATGTAGTCTATTTTCCGTAATAAGAATAACAATTTTTTACTGTTTCATGTTTTGAGTAAATTTATTAACATGTTATCATTGAGCTGTGGCTATGAAATTTTCACATCTATACCAATACTAGTTGATTATAAAATGACTTCTGGAAAAATCACCAGTAAAGTTTTTTGGCTACAGCCCTGAATTGAATTTTTGATAACATTAAGATTGTTTAAAATAAATTTTTGTTTCCATGTTATTTCCAAAATATATTATCCAATAGTTTTCAAATATTACATTATACAAAAGGCCTACTAAATTGAGCTATAGCTCAATATAGTAGGCCTTTTTTTTCTCCATATATGGAGAAAAAAAATCACGAGCGAAGACTCAAAGGTCGGTCTGTGTTTGCCAATTTTCTTTAAGAATGCGATTTTTCCGAAAAAATTATAAATGTATATAATAACTTACTCGTATAATATACTACATATAAACTTTAGCACACAAGTACATCATAAGCTAAAATGGAAAGTAGTAAAAATACACAATCACATAGGATCTAGTTTATTTAATTTTACAGAATTTAGCATTACTTTACATTTGTTCGTGTTTAATCTTGTTACCAGAGCGAGAAAAATTCTCTGAGTAGGAATCCAACCCACAACAGCTTTCAGTCTGACGTTGTGCCGCTGCGCTATCAAATTACATACAATGAATGAAAACTCTATTGAAGATAGCAACAATTTGTTGATAAATGATAATAATAATCTCGATTTACGGCGTTACATAATAAGTCAGAGACTTCCTACTTTAGATTTTTAAAGTATTACGCTATACCCTGGACATAGTAGGGCAGGCAGAGAGAGTCTGGGAACCTAGATAAGACACTCCGATACCAATAAGACATTTCTGTTCCCTACGATGCGATTTTTAAGGGATCTCTGAGGCCTATCTTGAAATAATCAGAGACATGCACCATGGAAACGAATTTTCTACGGTTAGGACTGCTATTCTCGACACCAAACCCTTCCAGATTATAATAAAAATCAACAGAGCTCGGATTTTAATCCGTTCAAGCTCAATTTATTGCTGGGCATTGTCTCGGTTACGGTTTACTCGTTTCGAGGTATTTATACTATCATGACATAATATGTTAAACTTTAAAAAGTGGAGAAAGAGAAGTAGATCTTCTCTTCGAAGTTTATTCTACTTTTATTAAGAACAGATATGTATTTTTTTAGTTTCACGCTGTACCCTGCACATAACAGTATGGGTACAGTGAACCTAGTATTAAAAAATCTCTCTGAATTCTGGAGGATTGCGTGTTGAGTGATGCAACTAACTGCCGTGCTTTGCCTTGTTACCAGGACGAGGAGCTAATAATAATAAATAATACATTCCCTAGAGTGGGAATCGAACAACCTGTCGCGCTACATTCGAACGCTTGGACGCTATAATATTTAATAATGTTATGCAAATAAAACATTAAAATAACATAAAACTAAATTACCTACGTTGCTATCAATTGGGCGTTCGCACATAACATATTATACATATCGTAGAGCAACAACGCAACGTGACGTATATAAAACCTGTACTATTATAATAATATGCTACTGCGCAGTTCGTTATTTTTGTTGGACCCACGTAGTAATCATTGAGTGAATTTGAATAGAAATTTTATTATTAGTTATTTTATATTAGATTTGTCAATTTATGAAATGTTTTGTATAATAATAAATTGTTTAGGCCAGTGTAAATACGATATTTTCAAATATATTTCGTAATTTCGAAAAATAAAAATGTTATCTTAGGAGCTCAAAATATATTTGCAAATAAAGTAGTCTCTTGTTTTTAACTGTGGTATTTAATAACATGAATACTACTCTTGTTTATTTTGTAATAAACATATACAATTACTATTATTCACTAATATTAATAATTAATTGTGAAGAATATAAAAAAAATCTGATTGTTTGAGAATGTCTCGCATGTAACACTTCTGTTATATATTACGCTATGAGCAAGTCAACTGACACATGGCAACTAAAGTGCCACGTGGCCGCCATTTTGGCTAGGCCTATGTTGCCAAATTAAATTAAAAGTAATAAAATAAATAAAAAAAATATTTTTTTGTCTAATGTTTTCGTAAATATAAATGATTGTGTACTAATTTTATTTTATTAGTGTTTTTGTCAAAAAAATGTTTTCCAATTCTATATAAGAATAAAAATAAAGCTTTTATTTTAATAATTAATAATTATTTAAATCATTTAGTGATGGTCACACAAAAACTTATGTAAGTTATGCAACTTTTTCTGCGCCGCAGAATAGGAGCGGCTCTAGTTCAAGGCTATCTTAAAATATTTTTAGCAATCGAAACGTATTTCGCATAAAATTTTAATCTAACCGAAAAATGAAGTCATATCTGTGTAATAATATTAGATTTTATGATAAATTGAATATCACGTTCTTGATAAATGTATGGTTACTTAAATATAAATATTTTAACATTTTATATATGGAGTATGAGTTTAATTCTATCCGTTAAAATATTTCGGTCTCCAGATGGCAGATAAAGCTTATTTTCCGGTGTTTTTATGTACTTTGTATCGTGATTTAAAAAAAACCGACTTATGGTCGAATGTTTGTCTTTGATTAAAGAAACCTTTAGTTATCTGAATATAATTTTTCTAGATCACTTCTAGTGCCGAAAGTAATTTTGAGCATATAGCTATTATTTGTAGAGATTGATTTTAGAGTATGTATTCTAAATTAGATAATGAGGAAATCTTTCTATAATTTCCGTATCATAATTAAAGTATCATAATACTGAAAAATATAAATAAACAGATATATAATTCATGTATAACCGTAATATAGAAACATTTGTAACAAAAATTAGTTCATCATCATCAAAGCTTAACAATACCGAAAGCAATGAACTATAAAACAGCTAAGCTAAATGTTTATTTTAATTAAACAAAACATGTGTAGTGAATCAGCGTTTAAAATTTTAATCAATAATTAATTTTGTATGGCATGACTCAAGTGTAAATGTGAGCAATGCGCTAAAATTCTATTATAAAATATGTAGCGGTCGACGTAAAAAATTTTTTACCTATACTGTTCATTCATAACGTGGTTATAACAGAATAAAGGATTGCATTGGTCTCTGATTGCTCATAATGAATATGATGAATTCAATTGAATTTTTATATTACAAGCTTTTTTATTTTATTTTCTTTTCAATTGTTTGGGTCAAAAGCAATCAAAACTCAAGGATTGTGCTTATTTGGACGGAAAGTTAAAGAGGTGCCATCTTTAAAAAGAAAGCAATCTTTTCTTAGGCTCAAAAAGTTTTTGGGCTCCAAATCCATAATTTAAATAATACTGCCAATTGATAATGACAAAAAAATATATATTCGAAATCCCAATTATATAGTTTTGTAGGGAGCAGAAACCAGATCTGTTTAGCCTAGCTTAGTCAATGAAGATACATATAGGACTGTACATTGCCATATCGAGATTGCTGTCACTTAACGTGGCGGTATAATAAATTAATCTTTTATAGTGGCATTTTTGTAGAATTAAAATACGGCCGGATTTTTAAACACAATTTAAATATGCAGACGATTATACACTTCGTTTATTTTTATACTCGTGACGCTATCAAGCGAAAATTCTACAAATTTAATGTGTAAATGTAAAACATGATAAATTTTCTTGTAAAAAAACTGTTAAAATACCTTTTAAGTTAAATTAGCAAACTAGCTAAGTTGCGGTGGTATCGATCTACACATTTACATGGATAACGCAACATGCATAAATTTGAAAGAAATAAACTTTATTTACTTTATCTGATTTAATTTATCTGAGTTTTAAATCAGCTAAATACACGCTATATTCTTTTATTAAACAAGTAGATAATTCAATAAAGATAGCCTTATAAAATTCTTGTTAATATTTATGAGTATCGTACCTTTTTAATTTGAATTTGCACAACGTTTTGTGTTGATAAAGCGAAGAAATGAAAATGATTTATTCTCGAAGTGGAAATCGAAGTCACAACCATCGCGTTTACAGTCAAATGCTGTCCTGATGCACGACATTGGGCTGAAGTGGCTTGTACTGATATTATATAATTTTAAACAAATTTCAAATTAAATTCAAAGAAAAACATAACACTTATGCAAATGACTATTTGTTATGACTATATGACTTCCAAGTTGCAAGTTTTGTAGTAAAAGTATCGCAGTGAGGATAGTATGACTCAATATCAGTTCATTATAAAGATTATGGACGTGTATTTACGAAGCAATATATTGAATACATAGTAGCTTCTATTAATATGATATTATAATTTTTAATTTTTACATATGAAATTAGCGTGTACGGGAGAACAAAAAGTCAAATATTTTTTAATATAATATATTTAGTTAATGATTAGGTATTTTACGGATCCCTTTACTAAAAAAAAACCATTTGGACGGGAAACAATAAAACCTGTGAATGCGGTTTGGATTGCCCCATCGGAGTTGATTTTTTTCCTTTGCAAATCCAAATATTTATAGAAAAAAATGTTAATCTGTTGAAGCAAGGTCTGAGGAGTACGGTGGATGTCTTAGACATTCCAATTGAAGTTTTTCTAATTTGGTAGCCGTCTGTTGTGCAGTGTGTGGTCTAGCATTGTCGTGAAGCAGCAGTGACGTAGAGCGATTGACCAGTCTCGGTTGTTTAGTAGCTAGATTTTCCATCATGATTTGCAATTGCTGACAATAGACACCTGCCCAGATGTCTGGCTTGATTCATCAAAAGCTTACATGTAACTTTTTTTTGGGTCAGTTTTCGCTTGACGCAGGATTTGACTGGCTGGCCGATGAGCGCTTCCAATTGTCGTAGTGAATACACTTTTCAATACAGATAATAATTCTATTTAAAAACCCTTCATTATTGTGCCGGCTAAGTAATGTAATGCAGCAGTCGATGCGCGTTTGCTTCACTCGATTGAGTGAAGCAAACGCGTAAAAAAAAAGATTAAAAAGCTTAAAAAGTGGGTACCTCACAGATTTGTGAGGTACCCACTTTTTAAGCTTTTTAATCTTGCCAATTTGCTTCTAGTGGACCAAAACAGTTCAGACAGTCCAAACGTTGGAACTTGGAATATGGAATTTGGAATTTCCAACCAAAAAGCAGAAATTTGTCACTAAAGCGGCCAGTACACAAAACACCAATTTCATATGTAAGGACCAGATACGTATACCTTTATTACCTACTAGCGGCTCCATTGCGGCTACGACCGCTTAAAATATACGAAAGTTTATTTAAGTTTATTAACCAAAAAACAGGACAAGCGCGAGTTAGACTGGTCCAGAGAGGAATTTCAGGATTTAGAGGATTATGATTGGGAAATATGGAATAATAGGTTTTGATGATTTGGCAAATAAAGTTAACAAACTTAAGTTTCCGGACATATACACTTATCTAGTATGAAATAATAAAGCTGATAAATGAATGTATTGTAAGATCTTACTTCTTCCTAAATTTTAAATATCCTTCTTCTTATTACGCGGCGAATTTCATACAAAAAGCAGGAAAAAGGATGCATAAATGCTCATATCTTTTGATTAAATTGACTTACGCCCAATATTAATTCCAATCCAATCTCTAGATTGGATAGATATATGGGACAATCAAAGATTAACGTAGGAGATAGATTATTAATATTGGGAGTTAGAAGCTTGATTTATTTTAGGTTAAAACCTCCTCGCAATCTCCAGATATGCATACTTGAACAAAAGCTAAATTATAGACGATAATATTTTAATTACTTCAAGGTATAGAAAATAAAAAAATAACAAATAAAATTACTCCGATTGATCTGCTTAAAACAGGTACCAGCCAAGAAAAAAAACATTAACACAATATTAACACCACTATTGTCGAAAAAAGGTAAAAAACATAAAATAAAAAAATCAGCTTCACGCTGTATCCCGCACACTGCAGGATAGGTAGAGGGTGGGGGGAACCTAGTGTTAAGACACTCCGTTCCCCACTTTCTGCCGAATTCTGGAGGCATTGCGTGTTGAGTGGCAGAACTCAACGCCGCGCTTGTCCTCGACACCAGAGCGAAAAAATGGAAATATAAATTTAAGTAAATATTTCATCTCCTCAAGTGGGGATCGAACTCACAACCAGTCGGTTTTACAGTCACACTGTTCGCCCCGCGCCACGACTGACCTCAATTTACAAAAACATAATTTACAAAAATATTCATGTGGTGGCACTGACTCTAAAAATAACGGATTTTAAATAGTAAATAAGCATATTAGTGTCAATAACTTAATTTGTTCATCAAAAATAGAAAGTTCACATGAAACTAAACAAAGAGGCAGTCAGTCAGTACTTTTATGGTAATAGATGCATGCAATTCTTAGAGCATTGGGTCGCCCGTTAGCTTAAAGGGCACCAAGAGCAGTTACCCCGGTTTGAGTCACGTCACGACTAGACTCCTTATATTTCTGTTAGAGAAATATCAAGTTGGCTGGGGAATCCAATAAAATATAAATATATATAAAAAAAATACTTTAATTTCTTTTGCAGCTTTTGTCTATAATAAAAAGTCGGCTTAGAGTAACCTGCTAACAGTTTATTTAGCAAATAATCGCCTTTTTTAAAATAACATTTATTTTTTTAAAAAAACTATGAGTATGTAGGTATGTATTATTAGAGGGTTTTTAAAGTTTCTAAAATTGATTTTTATTCTCTACTATATGAAATAAAATAAATAAATAATTCTTGTATTAATAAATAATAATAAATCATATTAGGATTTTAAGGGTTCCGTACCTTTAAAGGAAAAAATGAACCCTTTTAAGATCACTTTGTTGTCCGTCCGTTGGTATGACTGTTTGTCAAGAGCCTTTATCTCAAGAACGCTTGGAGATATCGAGTTGAAATTCAAACCAATAAGACCTACGGTCCCATAATTACCTGAAAATATCGTATTTCTACATTTACTTAAAAAAAAAGATATGGCCGTTTATATATAAAAAAGCGCGTAGTTTGACTATGAAGGCAATCCAAGTTAATAGGGTACTTCCGGTTGATCTAATTATAAAATTTGGCAGCTAGCATCTACAGGTAGTACAAGTTCAGGAAAAAAATCTGAAAACTATACATTTGCGGATAAATCCTGAAAAATAGTAGTCTAAAAAAGAGAGGTAAAATTTGGTATTAATGCCGCTAGTTCAAGTGAGATATCAGATGACAGGGCTCTTTTTTAAGCAAAGCCCGAATTTCAGAAAAAACTCGAGACCTCTAATTTTAGCAGGAAACTCTCGGTGGGCAAGCCCGATTCGCACTTGTCCGGTTACATAAATACATACATAAAAAAAACCAATTTAGCAAGTTTACATTCTAAGCCGACGTTACGACTAATGCCAAGCCAAAGCCAAGCTAAGCCTTTTTATGTAATCGCCCATATAAAAAATAACATACTAACTAAAAACAATAAAAATATTCATACTGTATAATTGAAATTAAACCATTTGGACTACAAATTACAATTAGCGATACAACCGTGACTCGAAAATAGAGGATCGTAAACGAATGTTTGTGGCCTTGCAGCTCTTATTAATGATATCGTTATACTTGCCACACTTGACCGGTTTTATAGTGGGTGCATAAACAATGGACGAAAGGGGGCCATCGTGGCGGAATGTGCGTAGGGTGCACAGCAACGAGGCCCTCCAACGGTCAGTAATTGTTCTTTATTTAAATAACCGCCATTCACCCTTTTTGTATTAAATTTTCTATATATAATTATGAGGCCAGTCGTGGCGCAGCCGCAGGGGCACAAAGTGTGCCTGTAAATCGACTGGTTGTGGGTTTGATCCCCACTCGAGGAGATGAAATATTTATTTACATTTATATTTTCATTTCTTCGCTCTGGTGTCGAGGGGAAAGCGCGGCGTTGAGTTCCGAAACTCAACACGCAATGCCTCCAGAAATTGGCGGACTGTGGACAACGGAGTGTCTTAACACTAGGTTCCCTCTGCCTACACTGCTGTGTACGGGATACAGCGTGAAGCTGAAAAAAATATATAATTATAGATACAAAATTTTACAATACAATGTTACAATATATATAATTGGGGGATATTTTTTATATTGAATAGAATAAACTTTAACGTCACGAATCATATTTGCGTTTTAATCTCCCAGTTGAATTTTGATCTCTTGTTCCCAAATCAAAGTTTCTAGAAGGAAATGGAATTAACATAGTCTATTAAAACTAATACATCACGTCAGCAAGAGCTTTGACCGGTCGTGCGTCAGAACGCACAGAAATAGCGTGGTGCGTGATACTGGCACAACCACTGGAAGGGACTCGCTGCTACATCAGTGGATATGGATATCATCTAGAGATAATTTATATTTATTTATATTCTGATTTCTTTACAGTACAGTAGTTATAAGTTGTATATATTCCTATTAAAGATATATTAGTTAGTTAAAAAAATAGATTCATGTAAAAACACAATATACGATTTATAAGTACGCAACAAAAATGAAGTTCGTAGAAGTAGTTCATAACAATTTTAATTTCTTAATTTTCGCAAGTCAGAGTCGTTGATCCAATGGCCACCTGCCAGATCTTTAGAACATCCGGAGGTATATTTCTCGCTTCAGCGAAATTTTGTGAACGTATCTACTTTACATACGTAAGTGCCAATTTAAGAATAAATCCGGAAAGAATAATGACAGACAGTTACAACTTACATGACATTATGTCGTTAATGAGAGATAAATCTGCTAATGTTATATATACTTCTTGTTAATCATAGATAATAAAGAAACATTAAAATAGGATGTAACAAATTTCAAAGTATCTGAATGACATAAGGCACTTTTGTCTTCAAAAAAAGATGCTGACGAATACTTTTTACTACAGTAGTTATATTTTACAACTGCATCAATTTTTTTAAACTGATTTTAATTTTAAAATCACGTTAAATTGGTTTGATTTCATGCTCGAGGCTAAATGCAACCTATAGAAACTATTGATTTTATACATTTTTTAGTTTAGTTTTCGACAAAATTTTTCTTTAGTTTGTAACAAAAAAAAATCATATAATTCAAGGTGTGATAAACTATATCGTACTTGGCCCATTTTTGCTGGTGAATGATAAGAAGAAAAAATATAATAATTCATAAGAATATTTAATACCTAAATAAAATAAATATTGTATAGTCGAAGCTAAGCTCGGCGTTGAGTTCTGCCACTCAACACGCAATGCCTCCAGAAATTAGCGGAGAGTGGATAACGGAGTATCTTAACACTATGTTCCCTCTGCCTACCCTGCTGTTAGACGGGATACAGCGTGAAGCTGATAAAAAAAATATTGTAATAATTATTAAATGGCGTAGCTGTTCAATAAATCAGGTGAAACCGCGCGGGGTTGGATTGAATCTAAATATATTTTCCCACGTCCGAGTCCGTTGGTAATGGAAGTAATTTATTTTTATAGATAGTACGTACGGAAAAGTACAGGGAAGTAGATTATCAATATTAGTTTTTAGCAGATGTTCCTATTTTCAAGGTTTATTGCAAAATATCATTTGAAAATGGTTCAGAACACTTGCCGCATAGTCATACTTTTGAAGACTGATTTCAACAGTAGATATCATTTTAAAAAACACAAGATATTATTTTTAAGATTTATTTTTTATTGTTTTCGAAAATTGGCTAAAAATTAAAACTCTAAATATTAAAATAACAATATTTTAACACAGTATGATAACAATAAATAAATTTCGTGGTAGCTTTCCGCTCAATGTCCTGGTCCTTGTTTGGACAGTATAAAAAAATGATCATAAATATTTATATATTGAAATTTTAACAGAAAACTAGACTATGCAATTTTATCTAAATAATAAAAAGACTTTCTTAAATAATTATTTTCTTCCATAAAATGTATAACGATATAAGTTGACTCGCTCCTTATTTAAATATTAGAAAATCTATTTTTACGGTGTTTTATAAGTATTTTATGTCATATCAACGCAAATGGCTTGACGTTCGCGAGTGGGCAGCTCGCCAAGCCGCAGGGAGCTCTACATGGAAACAATAATTGTACAAAAATACTCATACTCATATGGAATCATGTAACAGTAAATAAAAGTTCTTAATACTTTCAAATTTCTTTAATGCTAAATAAATTGCAACAGCAAAATAATTGTTTCAAGTATATTAATATTAGATTTTTTTATCAGCTTTACGCTGTATCCCGCACACAGCAGGGAACAAACGAGGGGACGAATTGTTGAGGCACTCCGTTCCCCATTCTACGCCAAATTTTGGAGGTTTTATCTATACACCAAAGCGAAGAAATGAAAATATAAATAAATTAGAAATAAGTAAGCCATAACCTACATGAGTACTCGTTTATAGGGCATTATTAGTAGGGCATTTGTGGTGCCATTTATATTTATATGAATTAGGTATATGGATAATTATAAAATTAATGCAGAATACACCATATGCAAAACAGACGGAGGCACTTAAAGTACCTCCGTCTGTTTCTATATTACTGCATCCTACATTTAATACACAAAACGTCGACGAATTCCATACGATTGCAATTATTTAATATTAATAATAACAACATGTAGCGTGAGTGTAATAAATATCCTGTAATAAATTAACTTACTTAATGAAAGTAATCAGCATTGTTCAGTGTGGGAAAACGTAGATCAAAGCATTTACAATTTACATAATAAAGAGATAACGTAAGTTATTTAAAAATAAATTTAAATAAATCAGCTTCACGCTGTATCCCGCACACAGCAGGGTAGGCAGAGGAATCTATTGTTAAGACACTCCGTTCCCCACTTTCTGCCGAATTCTGGAGGCATTGCGTGTTGAGTGGCAGAACTCAACGCCGTGCTTTTGCCTCGACACCAGAACGAAGAAAGGGAAATATACATTTAAATAAATATTTCATCCTCGAGTGGAGATCGAACGCACAACCAGTCGATTTTACAGTCACACTTTGTGCCACTGCACCACGACTGGCCTCTACGTAAGTTATATACGTAAGTTATTTCATTTTAATTAAATGTTAAATTGTTTGAAAATCAGAAAAACAGAAATCTTGAAATATAAATATTTACTAAGTGCAACGTTAATTTTACAACGATATTGCTACCGCATAATCAGTTGTGAACAAATTAAATGTCATTTACCTCAGCTCATTACTGATGTAGATTATCCAGTAATAATTCTAGAATGTTCTCTTTTCTTATTTCTATGTAAATATTATCTATTATATGCAAAATATAAATAAGTAATATGCAATAAATTACAGCTGACACTGTTTTTAAAGAAGATAATTTACTAGAAAACAATCAATTTTAGTAGTAAATTATTCAAAAAAATGATTGGTTATAATACAACTCACGAAATAGCATAGATGTCAACGTTTGTCATTGATTCTGATTATAACTACAATAATATTGACTATTAATTTTTTTTTTTTTAGTTTGACACTTTGTACGGTACGTCAACCTACTAAATTAGGGTCTTCCTCTGGAAAATACAGTTGCAGGAACAGCCTTAAGGGAGGTCAGTGAAATACGTGATCTTGGCGTTACCGTTGATAGTAAGTTAACTTTTTCAAATCATGTAAATAATATAGTAAGTTCTGCTACGTCTACTTTGGGATTTGTGTTGAGGTGTTCCAGGAAGCTTAAAAATCCTGTAACGTTAATATCCCTCTACAATTACCTGGTACGGTGTAAGCTGGAATACTGCTCTGCAGTATGGTCACCCCATCATAACAATAATTGCCAGAGAATTGAAAGTGTTCAAAAAAAGTTTATGAAACATCTCAAATATAGAATGAAACTTCCTAAAACTCTCAGCTATGATTTACTCCAGAAAAATTTTGGTTTGACTTCACTGGAGGATCGCCGAACGTTGTTGAACTTGTTTTTTTTATATAAATTATTTAACTACAAAATAGATTCGGAATATTTAGTCAGTCAGCTTGAATTGTATGTGCCAAATAATATACCTCGTAGACCGAAGCAATATTTCAACTTAAAATTTTACAGAACTAAGTTAGGAATGAATTCTCCCATACCGACGCTCTTATGTCAGTATAATAAAATAGCCACTACTATAGAAGATTTGGATGTTACGTATGACGCTTTTGGAAGTTTTAAACGAAAAATTTCAAATGCTTACAAGGCTCTTGACTCACTCTCTTGTTTTGTTTTGTTTTGTTTTGTCTCTTGCTTCTTATTTTTATATTGTTATTTAATTTGCCATTGCCATTTATCTCGTTCCGTTAATTTGTTTTCAGTTGCAATGTTTGTCGTTTTGTATATATATATATATATATATAGTTCTTATGTGTTGTTAAATCCCATTAGTTTGTTTTTTTTTTATTTTGTGTAAAAGTAATTTTAAAGATATAAAAAAAATGTAAACAAAAAGTATACTATTGGTGCATGTTGTGTCTGCCTGTAAAGGAAATAACACTTAGCAATGTATTTTATTATTTTATATTCATGTACGGTGTATATTCTGTTGGTGGACCTTATAAATAAATAAATAAATAAATAAATAAAACTTAGTATTAAAAGACTCTGTTCCTCACGCCGCCTAATATTCGACTTTGCTTCATCTTATCACTTCTCGATGCAGGAATCGAACCCACAACCGTCGCGTTCACGTTGCAGGCACGTTGTGCCACTGCGTCACGACGGCTAGCTGAAGTGAAAATCTATATAGATATTGTATAATCCAAATAACAAGTGCAAATAACTTAAGTTCCCACAAAATTTATATAATAATAAATTGGCTATCCCTTCAAAAACTGTTAATATGATAACACTAAAGACATCACATTTTTAAATCCTCTATATTGAAAATATTCGCGTAAACTCATTACTTTAAATAGAATTATTATTGTAGGTCAATACCTATAGAGCATATGTATTTCCTGGAGACAATCATATATGTGGGAATTAAGATAGAAACAACATTTATTGGTGTAGATGACTGCTCAGAACTTGAAAAATTGATACCGGGGTAGCCAGCGAGAACAAAGCGTCAAGTGCTACCGTTTCTTACCTTTTTCGCCTCGACCACCGTCTGATCAATCTCTTCATAAATGCCTTGGAGGGAGATCCTCATGTTCATGCTTTATAATGTCAACCGAGTATTTCATAAATAGAGATAGGAATATATAAGAATAAAACGGATTCTTTCAGTGTTCTGTACCAGTACCCCGAAGTAAGTAGGTATAGACGCAGAATTCAATACATTTTATGGTAAAAAACTAATTTCGTAGTCACTTTACAAAAGTTCCATTTAAGATATTGATATTATGTATAAAATTTCAATGTAGCAGGATGTGAACTCGCGCTTCTTGGATACCGTCCAAGCGCACTTATCAGCACTCATCATTTAGAAATTCCTACATGAGCTTTACAATTTTTGTGTTACATAGACTTTCAATATGTTTATAATAAGAAGTAAGCAAAACAATTGAAAATATTACAAAATGGTTTCACTTGAGCTGCCACCACACTAGGTTTATAGGTATGTATGTCGCATTCTCTTATATTTGAAATTCGCGACAAGCAAAATTAATTCGACCTCACCCGTTTCCCTGTTATATATTATAATTTACGCACAAACGATTCTCATTTAGATTGTGATATGCGTAAAAATATAAACATTGCAAAAATTGAATTGAGGCAGACATCCAGAGCATAGATAAAAATCAAAATAGCTTTTGGCTAGGCGCCGCGTGCGCAGCAAACAATGTCGGGAACTAGGTCGCCATTCTGTATAGTGTATACACTGTCAAATTTGACCGAGTCACTTACTGCTGGTGCATTTATTGTAGGATACTATATTCTATAATAATTTGCCAAATTATTTTAATTCTATTATTGAAATAATAATATTAGTTGATTTAATAATATTGATATAATAATAGTAATGGGTGAGTAGTAATTGAATTGACGGAGGATTTTTAGAAGTTATTATTTTTGTACAGGCCAGTCGTGGCGTAGAGGCACAAACTGTGACTGCGAAATCGACTAGTTGTCGGTTTGAGCCTCACTTGAGGATTTAAATTTATATTTTATATTTCCATTTCTTCGCTCTGGTGTCGAGACAAAGCGCGGCGTTGAGTTCGGCCACTCAATACCCAATGCCTCCAGATTTTGGCGGAGAGTGGGGAATGGAGCGTCCTAACACTAGGTTCCCTCTGCCTACCCTGCTGTATGCGGAATGGATAATAAAAAAAATATATATATTTATTAAAGTAAATAAAAAAAAGAGCAGATAGTATTAAATTTGTCATTTTTCTTATTAAATAATATTCTCATTTTCTTATATAATTTTCAAAAATATTAGTCCTAATTGTTATTTGCTATTTATTTTAAAACTTAATATATTAATTCTTAATATAAAATGTTGAGGCCGGTCGTGGCGCAGCGGCACGAGGTGTGACTGCAAAACCGACTGGTTGTGGGTTCGATCCCCACTCGAGGAGATGAAATATTTACTTAAATTTATATTTCCATTTCTTCGCTCTGG
>DWQW01005626.1:0-17490 GCA_018249695.1 Heliconius erato demophoon
GCGGCACGAGGTGTGACTGCAAAACCGACTGGTTGTGGGTTCGATTCCCACTCGAGGAGATGAAATATTTACTTAAATTTATATTGCCATTTCTTCGCTCTGGTGTCGAGGTTAAGCGCGGCGTTGATTCTGCCACTCAACACGCAATGCCTCCAGAATTCGGCAGAAAGTGGGGAACGGAGTGTCTTAACACTAGGTTCCCTCTGTCTACCCTGCTGTGTGCGGGATACAGCGTGAAGCTAATTTAATTTTTTATTTATAATATTACTAGAAAACAGGTATATCTAGGTAATTTACAGATATTTGAAAGCAGTTTAACTTTTTAAATAACTTTTACAGATAAACGGGTTGACACACGAACAGCTCACATACGACGATATAGCCCAAGAAGCTGTAAACCTGGCTATTTCCTTATCTCGTTTGGGAGTAAGGAAGGGTGATGTGATCGCTATAAGTTCAGAAAACAGAAGGGAATTCTGGAGTACTATAATAGGAATATCTTGTGTGGGAGCCATCGTGACTACGATTAATATTAGTTATACCAAAGGTAAGTGTTAAATACTATTTCATTTTTTTTTGTTTCACGTGTTATCCCGCTTATAGCAGGATAGGCAGAGAGAATCTACTGTCGGGATACTCCATTGTCCGCTTTTTGTGTAAGTTGCGTGTTGAATGCGCGCAGAAATAAAGCCAAGAAATAAAAATAATTGATTTCCATTGAGTGACAATCGAAATCGTGTTTGTTATCCATTATACAAATAGTGCATCTAAGTCACGCGCTTTATATAACTAACCTGAGGACTTTTCTGATGCGGAACTTGAATTCAAAACCGTCGCTCACTGTCAACAACTCCACAACAGTGCCACGATGTAAATTGTAAATAATAATCTTAAAGGCATTAACATCTTCATATTTATTGATTTGTTTACATTAAAACAATATTTGCTCGTTTATTGTTTGATAACGCTATCTTTGCTAAGACACTCAGTTGTAAAGTGATGTTTAATTTATTATTTATAAGCGAATATAGGTATGGGCTGAAAAATAGAGGGTTCCGAGAGTTCCGTGCCCACCCCAGAATAGTAAAAGTATCTACATGCAATGTCAATATGTATGTAGTGCAATAAAAATAGTATTTTCTTATAAATGATAATAATTGTATATATTAACAATAATGTAATCAATATATATGATAAGATAATTTGATATAATAATAAGGTGAAAAAGGGTACGGATCAAGTATCTGTGGTATTGAACTGATAAATAAAAAGAATATAAATTTTTTAACAGACTTTACAGATTTTGGGGGTAATGGAGTATCTTAACATTGGATTCTCGGGTTCCCTCTGCCTACCGTGCTATGTGCGGGATACAGCGTGAAGCTTGTCAAAATCTATTTCCATAAATGATATAAATGATTTGTTCTAATAACGATATTATTATTCCTTATTGCAGATGAACTCAAACACGTGATGAGCATATCGAAACCGAAATACGCATTTTGTTCGCCATTGGCCTACAAAACTCATATGAAAAGTTACAAAAACTCCACTTCCATCAAAAAAATATTCTTATTTGGTGACGAGAGGTCTCCAAATACCCTCTTATATAAAGATTTAGCGATCGCCAGTGATAGTATGAAAAATGTCAGTTTTGATGATTTCTCTCCAGTCGAAGTTGAAGGGCAAAGTGATTTATTATTTATTCTGTATTCCTCCGGAACTACTGGTCTGCCGAAGGGCGTTATGTTGACGCATCATAATGTTTTAACGTTATGTTCGTAAGTATTAGTTATATTTTAATTATTTTTCGTTTCTAAATGTTTTTTTATAGAGGCCGGTCGTGGCGCAGCGGCACGAGGTGTGACTGCAAAACCGACTGGTTGTGGATTCGATCCCCACTCGAGGAGATGAAATATTTACTTAAATTTATATTTCCATTTCTTCGCTCTGGTGTCGAGGTTAAGCGCGGCGTTGAGTACTGCCACTCAACACGCAATGCCTCCAGAATTCGGCAGAAAGTGGGGAACGGAGAGTCTTAACACTAGGTTCCCTCTGCCTACCCTGTCGTGTGCGTGAAGCTAAATATTTTTTTCCTTCAGGCCGTACGATGCCGTAGAGTCTGTAAACACGACAGTTGTGTTGTTCGGGTCTCACACTGGAGAAGGAATTGTTTTTATTTCCTCGTTCTGATAACAGCCAAAAGCGACGTTGAGTTACGCCATTCAACACGTAATGTCTGAAAAATTGAGCTGTGCGTGTCTCAGCTTTAGGTTTACTCTACCTTCTCTGCTGTACAGGATACAGCGTGAAGTATAATGTTAATTACACACACACAAAGATACACAAAGAAAAAAATGTTTAGAAATGAATAAACTATTAACGTAGCGAAAATCGAACCCGCAACTCTTGTTTACTGTTCAAGCGCTTTTACCAATTAAACCATATATACGTTCTTGTAGTTACATCGAGATATTTATATGCTTATTACAAATTATTTTCACTTATGTCATCTCTGTAGGGAGAGTAACAAACTTCATTTTAACTAAGATTATAGTAACTAGTGTAGGTTTTGATCCCCTTTGAGGGGAATCATTATACTTAATTTACTCTCATATACTATACAGTGACTACCATTCTCCATTTTATGTCCACTATTATATAGTATATCTGAAATATATGAAAATTTGAAATTTTCTCACTATTAAGATTTAGATTAAGCAAACTACGGCATTAGGTTCCGACGTCACACCAACGTATAATGTCTCATATTAGACAATGGGAAAAAATTAAATAGTGAAGATGTAATGATAATTTTGCTCTCAGCATATATGAACAATAGCAATTGTTTATAATATTACTGCATAATTCAAATTAAAATAAAAAAAAACTGTAATATTTACTACTGTAATATAATAAAATGGTAACTGATCTCTTGTCTGTACATGAAAGATATATGAAAAATCTATTACTGTGGACATTTGTCAACGTAATAAAACCCGAAGCAATGATTTTTAAAGTTTTTGTCTGTTTGTTTGTTGGTTTGTTCATGCTAATCTCATGATAGCGTAATATTTAATACCAATAAATGTTCCCATATAACTTTTATAATGATAAAAAACACACACATGCACACTGGTGCACGCGCACTCAATTCACTCTTTTTGCACTTATTATTAAGGGCATAGAGTGCGTATTACCTGCTGGGGCATTATTTAGTAAGCGTACACTAGCCTATTTATTATATTATTTTATCTAACACCCAAGAGCATAAGCTAACTCATTTATTTTTATCCCGAACGAACACAGAACTTGGCACCGATATAGATCTCCCATTAAACAATAATATAAAATACACATTGCACGTTTCCAACTCTCTTTATCACCTCTTCTCTCTTTTCTGACTATTAAAAGATTTAATTCATTTCTTTACCAGACCAGCAACAACTCTACCACCATTAAAGGGTTTGACCATAACCCCGTGGTACCACACCATGGGGCTAATTAGTACCTTAGCTATTTTCGCGAGAGGAGCTACTTTTATATTCTTACCTAAGTTTGAGGTGGAATTGTATTTGAAGACCGTTGAGAAATATAAGGTATGCTATATATAAATTAGCTTAGAGAACCTAGTGTTAAGACACTCCGTTCCCCACTCTTTTGAGGCATTGCGTGCTGAGTGGCAGAACACATCGCCGTCCTTTTGGCCTTGGTGTCAGCAAAGAAATTAAAATATTAATAAATAATAATTCATACCCTCGAGTGGGGATCGAACCCACAACCATCGCGGTACAGTCACACCCTTGTGCCTTGTGCCTTGTGCCATTGAGCATTTTGTTTATGGTTTGTTTGTTGAAATAATATTTTATTGTTTTCCCTTTCATTTTATAGGTCATTATTTTTCAATATCCAATTTACAAAATTCTCTCGCTATTCGGCAGAAAGCCGGGAACGGAGTGTCTTAACACTAGATTCTATCTCTCTCTCTCAACCTTAAGGACTTATTTAATTATTCTTTGAAGTCAATTTCCTACATTTTCTAATATAAATTTCCAGATAGAACAACTGACAGTGGTACCAGCGGCCATTATAGCGTTATGTAAATCGAACCTGCAATACGACACTAGTTCGGTCGAAGTGGTGTTCTGTGGTGCTGCGCCTTTGTACGAAGAAACCGCTAAAGCTATTAAGCAAAGGTGAAGGCTTGTATATTTTTTTAGTTTTTTATGGAATCATTCTCTAAAAAAAACTAATAAGTTTTGAACTTTGTTGTCCTTATGTTATGTTTTCTTAAAAACGCTTTGATCGCATCCTATTAAGACACTTCCGCTCCCCACTTTCCACCGAATTATCGAGGCATTGTGAGTTGAGTTGCGGAACTCAACGCCGCGCTGCCCATTCTTTTTCGTTACCAGAAAGAGGAAATGTGAATATCAAAAATTTCATTTGCTCGAGTGGTCATCGAACCCACGCTCGTACCCCCGCGCTACGACTGGAGCGCGTTTTATTTCGTTTCAAAAACATTTTGTAAAATTAAATTAAATATAAGAATTATTTTGAAAGAGTATTGTACCTACATGTAAGTGCGATTATCTCGCAATATATCCAATTCAGGCGAACAACAACGGAGTGTTTTGAGTCTTGTGTCTTATGTTTTCTCTATCTACCCGACAAAAAAAAAACCATAGAATTTTACAAGAAATGAGAAAAATGGAAACTTTGTGGTTTGATTTAACTTCTTTTGTTTTAAATAAGAAATATAAATAATTAATACAATAAAAAGTACTATTTACAAAAATATTTTTTCTTTTATATAGGTTCCCAAATGTATACGCAGTGTTTCAAGGCTATGGTATGACGGAGACCACATTGGCTATAACTTTGAATTTAAACCCTGAAAAGATCGGTAGTGTGGGCACTGTCACATCACATACTGTTGTTAAGGTATGTTTTAAAATTATATAGGAACAATAGGAAGTAATTTTTTTTGTTACAAATTTATAATTTATTTCAAAAACCATTTCAAAATACTTTAATTTTTTTTATATTGGAGGTATGGGTTCTTAGTTTCCACTCCCAATGTTTTCTCAAAGCGTAGTCTTAATGTGACAATACCCGGTACTGTCACATTAGGGCTACCTACGCTAATACTTTTAAGACTAATTGAATCGCTATATTTTAAGAAGCCTCTAACTTAAACCTGTTCATTATAAACCTATAGACCTGTTCATTACAAACCCAGTCTCTGAGTGATAAGTACGCCACTACACGCAAAATCTGAAAAAATGTGTTTTTGTGGTGCGTGGGAAACGGAGACTCCTAATAATAGGATCGCTACGCCTATCCTGCTCTATATGAGGACACAATGTGAAGCTAAACTTAATGATCCGGGTTCTTTTTGTTCATTTAAAAATTAATACTATTGTTAGAAATCGGAAGCCGTTTTAAAAAAAAACAAGATAAAAACATGTAACGTCTATGTTTCTAAATTATTCGGAAACAGATACTACGTAATTGCAATAAGTGATATGGATCAACTTGTATATGCTTGTTACAACTTACTTATGTTGTTAGCATCTCCGTAGGGAGATTTTTACAAATTTCCGCTACCCAAAGATACTTGATACTTTACACGAGTTTGCTAACACTATATTAATAAATGTTCAATTCCCAGGTAGTCAATCCAGAAACCCGTGAAGCCCTAGGACCAAATCAAGAAGGTGAAATTTGTGTTAAAAGTACTATGGTGATGAAAGGGTACATAGGTAAGGATAGGAGAGATGATTTTGATGAAGAAGGATTCCTCAAAACTGGTGACATTGGATATTATGATGAGGAAGGTTACTTTTATATAGTTGATAGGTTGAAGGAATTGATCAAATATAAGGGTTATCAGGTAATTTTTGCTTAATAAACTTTTTTTTACAGTCGTGGCCGCCCTGAACTTAGCTGGAGACAGATATATGTGCAGATTTGTTGTTAAGATTTTTCCAACTTTAGATTTTTTTCTTAAGGGCGAATAAATAATTTGCAAAAGTTAAGAAAGGCTAACTTCAGGGTGGCCACGATTCATCATTTGATATTTTTGCTTGCACGAAACAAAATTTGAATTTAAAAAATCCCAACTATCGATTTAATTTCCAAGGGAAAAAAATTGGATATGATATCATATTTTTTTAGCTTTACGTTGGGTAGACAAAAGGAACTGGGAACCTAGTGTTAACACACTCTGTTCCCATTAAGGCACTTTCCCCACTTTCCGCAGCACTCTCCGGAGTGCGAGAGAGAGAGAGAGTCATGGCATGTATTTACATAGTTTCTTTTGATTGAACGTTAAGTAATAAGCAGGTATAGTTTTAACTGATTTAAATTTAATAGTAGTCAGTCTAGTTATAAGTTAAAAGTGACATAGTTAATTTTTTCTAAGTTTTATTTAAGTTTTAGTTAAAATAGGTGATACAGGTATTTAAGATTGCAATTCTAAAAAATAATCTTTTTATATTTAGTTAGTTTAGCTCTTCTTATCATTTTTTCCGCTTTTCTATACAGCTAAAGAAAATATAGTGGTAGGACACTTCATTTTCAATTTATACCCAAAAAAGAATTCAAATTTAAGGTACCACCAGCAGAAATCGAAGCTGTTCTTCTAAAACACCCATCAATCAGAGAGGCTGGTGTAGTGGGCATCCCGCATCCCACTGCTGGGGAAGTACCTTTAGCCTTTTTAGCTTTACAACCGGGACAAAACATTAGTGAGAAGGAAATATGTGATTACGTTGCTGAAAGGGTAAGAAATAAGGTCTTTTGTGATTAAGCAAGTTTTTCAATTAATCAATCAACTAAAAAATCAATCAATCTGTCATCTTCCCATAGCAATTTCAAGCCAAAACATTACTTTTACTTAATACTTCCCATAACTACTCCTGTTCGTAACTTCAGTTTTCTATATCCAGTACTTTCAGCTGTATAATAAGCAGGACTTAACACACTGTTTGTTTCCTTTAAAATTAAAACAAATAAATAAATAATTCGAGGCTAGTCGTGGCGCAAGGGCACAAATTGTGACTGTACAATCGACTGGTTGTAGGTGCGATCCCCACTCGAGGAGATGTAATATTTATTTGGATTTATATTTTCATTTCTTCGCTCTGGTGAAAGTTTGCAACTCAACACGCAAAGCCTCCAGAATTTGGCAGAAAGGGGGGAACGGAGTGTCTTAACACTAGGTTCCCTCTGTCTACCCTGCTGTGTGCGGAATACAGCGTGAAGCTGATTTGATTTTTGATTTAAATAAATAATCTTAAAGATAAAATAAAATATATAACTTTTTTCATTACAGCTGTCAAATCCTAAACACCTTCGCGGTGGAGTGAGATTCATCGAAGAAATACCAAAGAATCAAACTGGTAAAATACTAAGAAGGGAATTAAGGAAAATGGCTAAACGGAAAAGCAAACTTTAATTATTGATATTAAAATTATAATAATATAAAGTATAACAATTATTGTATATTATTCGAAAATGGTTTTTGTATACCTTAAGTTCTAAATTAAGTTTTGAAAATGTATATGAAAGTTTATAGTAACGTATTAAAAAAATCTGTGTTTTAAAACAAAAACGTTTTGTAAATGATTAAATTATTTTTTCTTCGTATTTTTTTTACAGGATTTCTATGCAAAAGACCTTTTTTTATATTCGGTATGTTTGTATTTTTAATTTTTATTTATATGTAGCAAGGACTAAATTTATTTGATATATCTATTCAACCTTAGATCATTATTTAGTGATGTGACGAAAGGAGATATTATTTTGATTTCATATTCTAAAGAATTTAGAGTAACATCACTTCTCTCATCAATTATTACCAATGATAATAAAATATGAAAAGAAAATGTAAAATTATTTTCGCTTAGTATATTATTATGAATTATTTTTTAAAATAAATAAGTACGTTTTAAAGATATTTAAACTTCGTCTTCACCACTAGCTATTGTAAAATAACAATTTAGTTAAAAGAAATAATTAAATGACATTTTTACAAAAAAAAAAGTTTAATCGCTTAGGAATTTTTCATTTATATTCCTAATTTAATTTCCCGATAGATTGTTATTACAAGTGTTTTAAAATACTACTAAAAAGTATTTTTTTTCTTTTACAAAAATAATGCAAAAGAAATTGTAAAAACTGCAAAATCCAAATGTGCCTTTTCTTAAGTAATTGCGATAAAATCCCTGTAGAATATTTCTTACTTATACTTATTATGAGTTTTGCCACCCACCATTTTATTTAAGAACATAAACGCAAGTTTAATCTTTTCTTGTAATAAAAACAAAAGACATATATCTAAGAAGGGAAATGTTTTATACAAAGTAAAGCAATTAAGGCCAGAGGCCAGTCGTGGCGCAGGGGCACAAAGTGTGGCTATAAAATCCACTGGTTGTGGGTTCGATCCTCACTCGAGAAAATGAAATATTTATTTCAATTTATATTTTCATTTGGTGTCGAGGCAAAGCGCTGCGTTGAGTTCCGCCCTCAACGCCCAATGTCTCCAGAATTCGGCGGAAAGCGGGGAACGGAGTATGTTAACACTAAGCTCCCTCTGCCTACCCTGATGTGTGTGGAATATAACGTGAAGGCAATTTTTTTTTAAATTCTATATATTTTTTAAAATTGACAATGATACCTAAAAAAAAATTATACACAAGAAAATGAATATAAAAAAATATTAAAAGTTTTTTTGTTTTATTTTTATTCCTATATAATCTTTACTTTTTAATACGCTTTTATTAGGTCGAGCTGTAACAAGTTATGTATTAGGATCTAAGAATCTGAATCTGAACCATCTGTAATAATTATATCCTCATGAAACTTGGCAGTTATACGTAACGTAAGTGACGAAACAATATTGTGGTATTAACCAGCTGGTGTGAATTGTGATGATGGCGCCAGGACCTCTTTATTGGAACTCCTCGCAGGTTACCATTAAAATATTGAAGTTTGGGCTCGTATAATTTATAGCTCTGAGCTGATTCTGTACGAATTGACACTTGATGTAGAAAAACTATGTTTTTTTTAAAACTATTATTTTAATAATAATTATTTCCTTTTTATGTAAAAAATGTACTTTCCGCCTAAGGAGACTACAGTGAGAAGCAAAAAAAATCGCCACTCAACACTCAATACCTCGAGAATTCGGCAGCAAGTGGGGAAGTGTCTTAATGGAACGAAATGTCTCAACATCATGTTCCCTCATCCTACTCTGCTATTTGCGGGATACAGTGTGAAGCTAGAAAAATAAATACATGATAGTTTTGCTGAGGCTGTGAAAACGCCTGAAACGTAAGCGCGATATTTGTGAGATCGATCTTCGTCCCCACTTATACAAATTAATTATTTTAAAATGGTTTTATTTCCCCACGCTGATTTATCAAATCAAAAATCTAAAATTGAACGAAACAAAATATTTTGATACTAGTTTACCTTTGCCTACTCTGCTATGAAGATAAATTGTAACTTTTTACTCTCTATATATATGTATTTAATATTTACACATTCTTACGTTAAAACGGTATTAAAACCATTCGTGTCGCAGCGACATACCGTATTGAAATTGAATTGATTGAAAACACGACGGTTGAGGGTTTGATTCCCACTCGAGGTATGCATTCCCTCGTTCTGATAACAAACCGAAACTCCACTCAGCTCTCAATGTCGCAAACGTTGGGTAGAAATCTGTGAACCTATTAATTTTGCCATTATTTAATATTTACAAGTTGTTTGTCGTTTGCTTTTATTGTCTGATAAACTTGTTTTTTTTACGTAATAAGATAATATATTAATTAAACACTAAGATAACATGATACATTGTTATCTTTATAACAGTTTAATACGTATGTTTGGATGTTCTTTTATTTTTTTGCATATATGTTTTTGTATTTTTTTTTTATTTTTACCGTAGTTATAACTTCTCTAAAATTTTATATTAGATTCATGAAATATAGAGTTTAGCGTCGCTGACTTCGACTCGAAGAAATTCGAGACATAGCGTGTTGAGTGATAAAAATTCAAAGTTGCAATATGTTTTAACAAAAAAAGAAATCTAAATAATTCGATTTCTATCTAAGTGAGAACCGAACCCACAAACAGCTGATTAAATACATTTTAAACTTATTATTAAAAATATATTATCTCTATATATAATAAGACAGTAAAAATATTTTGTCTGTACATTTAGTAATTTTGACTGAAATAGATAGAGGGACACTTAAAAATCATAATAGAAAGCAAAAAGATTTTTTTTTAATTTCTTGTCTGTCTGTCTGTCTGTCGACATATTTTTGTCCACATTTTTCTCTGAAAGTACTGAACCGATTTACTTGAAAATTACACCAATTGCTTTGTTTTAACTCAACTTAACTACTAAAGTTTGGTTTATCAAAATCGGTTAATTAAAAAAAAAGTTATCGTCATTTGAATAAACTCAAGGCATTAGATTGCGTGCGAATATTATATAGCAATCGCGCTGGTAAGATTCCTGGCTAAAGAATGACATTCGAAACGTCTTGGTTATATGACTATTGATAAAAATATATATTTTTGAAGCACTATTATATAATATTTTATACAATAAAATAAACAAAATTGAATTGTTAGTGGAGATTACCTTCATAAATCATAAATCAGTTAAGTTTAAGTCGTAATTAATTCAACACGGAGATAAAGAACAATCTTAAAAGAAATATCAAGTAAATACAAAGATTTTTTGGTTGGTTCGTTCATATAATATATGTATCTAACTAATTTAAAAACTGTACAGGAGTTAATATGCAATTATTACAGTTATTTTACAAAGAATATTATGAATACTTCAAATCAATAATTTAACATTTAAGGCTGTTTCTGAATGAGTAAATTAAATTATTCATTGACCTCAGCACATTTAACAGAGTATATTATATAGGTAAAAAGAACATAAAGTTACAAAAATATATACGTGTAATAAATAATTAGCTTTATGTATATTTTATAAATATCAAATATCAACAATGGGCGTATTTTTTTTATTTAAAACAATCAAAAATTCTTTGACGATAATGTCGTAAAAAATCATATTAGAAGTCATTATAGTTGTCAATCAATTCTGCTTATTATTAAATCAATAATCATGTATTTTAAGCGGGCGAAGCCGTGGGCGAGCCGCTAGTTTAAAATATATTAGGTTTTTGATAGACAAAGGAGCCCTGGGAACCTAGTTAACACTAGATATTCTGTCCCCATTAAGATACGTCCGTTTACCACTTTCCGCCGAATTCCGCGGTACAGTGTGAAACTAAAAAAAAGATAAAAAACAATGTCGCAGGCAAAAGTACATGAAACGATAATGTTATCAAAGAATTATTTAGGCCTTTGGTGCCACTGTCAGCAGTATTTGTGCAATAACAACACCTACGAATAAAATTTTGTGTTTTTTTCTTTTAAATTTTCCGTTTTGGTGTATTTTATATAAAAATTGTGGAACAAATAGAAGATATAATTATAATTTTACTTTGTTCTAGTGATAATATATATACATAAGTTTTCTATTTACCAAAAATTACAATATAAACTGACATAATTGACAATCAAAAGACGAAAAAGAAACTTCGTACATCTTCCGTGTATCAGTAAGCTGGGAGAACGTAGTGTGAAGACACTGTTCCATTGCGTGTTGAGCGGCGGAACTCAACGCCGCGATTTGATTATTCAAATCATCAAAAGATAGGAAGTAACTTCAACATGTTGAGGAATCCTTTGTACGTTTACGGAGAGGGCGATGTTGAAGTGCCAGCACATTTGAATTTTGGACAGTATATGGTTGACATTTTGTGGAGCGTTGAAGACAAAATCGCTTTAGTAAGTAGTAGAGTATTAATTTATTTTCATTGAACTTCACGCTGTATCTTGTATATAGCAGGATAGGCAGAGGGAACTGATTGTTAAGACACTCTGTTCCCCACTTTCCGCCATTTTTTTGTGGCATTGCGTGTTGAATGGCGGATCTTAACGCCGCGCTTCGCCTTGATACCAGAGCGTAGAAATGAAAATATTAATAAATAATAATTCATTTATACGAATCTACAATTAAACATACCTACATAACATATAGTTAAACTAACTTGAATTAATTTAAATTATTTAATTTGGGATATAATATTAAAAAACATTTTCTTAATAACATCTTAATGGTACTGAATTTTATTTACAAATAGATAGATGGCGTTGATGGCAGTTTGGCTTTCCAAAAAAAACAAAATGTGTTTAATAAATCTTCTAGGCGCAGTAAGATATAACTGTAAATACGTTGGTTGTAGAATTGTAGATTCGTTCCTAACTCGAGAGACTTATTTTATTTAACTATTTACATTTCTCCGTTCTGATAGATACAAAGCGCGGTGTTAAGCTCCATCCCTCAATAGCTGTCTCTAAAATTGAATGACTTAACAATGGGTTTCCTGTGCCTAGTAGAGCAAAAGCAGTTTCACTTTTGTTCGGATAGTAGTATCCGAAAAAAGGTGAAGCTGTTTTTTTAAAAAAACGAATCTTATTTTCAATATTTTTTTTACAGATAAATGGAAAAACTCACGAGAAACTATCATATCGAGATATGGCGAAGGATTGTATGCACGTTGCCCTCTCTTTAACCTGTATGGGGGTTAAAAAGGGGGATACTATAGCGATATGTTCAGAAAACAGACAGGAATATTTCAATGTCGTTGTTGGTATCATGTGTTCTGGTGCTACAGTTACTCCCGTTAATATGGGATACACAAAGCGTAAGTTATTTGGTACTAAATTTATCACCAATCTTTGGCTTGGCTGCTTTTAACACATTTTTCAGTTTAACCTGTATACTTAAAGGATACTTGTATAGCTAGAATTGGCTAATACTTGAATATGATGTTCTATTCTGTAAACTGTTCACTTTGGAGGATATTTGTGAAGCTTCTGATCTAAAAAGAATCTGGATCTGGATAAAAGTCAATGGCAACTCCCTTATACATCTTTATTTTGCTGTTAATGTATAATAGTACTATTGAATAAAACCATTGAATTTCTGAAAAAATACTTGAATATCTCAGTATTGTTTCTCAAAAACAGTTCTTAAGATAAACATGGAAACTTTGGAGAAGATACGACAGATCTTCGCATCCAAACTACCTTAGTGTGTCAAGATGAAAGTCCAGTAAATGTTGATATTGATGGCATATGGGAGCGAGACGAGGTTTCACAAAAAGGCTCAATGCAACGGACGTTAGAGATAGCAATGCTTGCTGTTTCTCTACGTGATACAGTCAGAAATGAGGATATCCGTAGGAGAACGAAAGTAACTGACATTGCTCGAAGAATTGCTCAGCTGAAGTTACACTAGGCGGGACAAATAAGGAGAATCGATGGCCGTTGGGGCGAAACGGTCTTTGAATGGCGGCTTCGTACCGGGTGACGCTCAATGGGCAGGCGTAGGAGCCCCGCCATGTGGATCGGTCGATCGTAGTGAAATCCCTTAGGGAGGCTAATATCCAGCAGTGGACGTGCTGAAGGCTGGGAAGCATATTCATGTTGCCCCACAAATTATCGAAAACTAAAAGTCATATAAAGATGATTCTTTTAGATCTAAATTAGACATATTTTCAGTAGAGAACTGTCCAAATTTCATATCATAATAATATCCTTTTCAATAAATAAGTATTTAAAGTCACTTTAATTATTTTCAATTATTTTTTTAATAATAAGTGAGCTGTTATTGCTAAGAAAAATTAAATGACAGCAGCTGCAGCCCACATCTGCACATTTCTTAAATATTCTCCCATATTGGGATTCTTTGCTTAGGATAAGTCATTGATAAAGGTCTTAATGCTTTTTCTTTTTCACTCTTAAATAATCATAATAAACGTTTATTTGTTGTGAAATACTACTAATTTTATTATCTAATTCTTAAAAGGCCAGTCGTGGCGCAGCGGCACAAAGTGTGACTGTAAAACCGACTGGTTGTGGGTTCGATCCCCACTCGATGAGATGAAATAATTACTTAAATTTATATTTCCATTTTTTCGCTATGGTGTCGAGGCAAAGCGCGGTGTTGAGGTCTGCCACTCAACACGCAATGCCTCCAGAATTCGGCAGAAAGTGGGGAACGGAGTGTCTTAACACTAGGTTCCCTCTGCCTACCCTGCCGTGGGCGGGATACAGCGTGAAGCTTAAAAAAAATTGTGTTGCAGATGAACTAACGCACGTCTTGAATATATCCAAACCAAAAATGATATTTTGCTCTCCAAACGCCTACAAAGCTCACTTGAGAACCTTCAAGAATCTAAGATTTATGAAAATTATTATTTTTGGTGACGAAAAACTGAAAAATATTCTAATTTACAAAGAAATTATTAAAAATCTAAGTTTTACTTATAATCAATTTAAAGCTGTAGATGTAAATGGTCAGAAGGACACTGCTCTCATACTTTATTCGTCGGGAACTACTGGATTGCCTAAAGGTGTTATGTTGACTCACCTTAATCTTATAACGACGTGCCGCTTGTGAGTATTTTACACATATTTAAAAATAAATCAGCTTCACGCTGTATCCCGCACACAGCAGGGTAGGCAAAGGGAACCTTGTGTTAAGACACTCCGTTCCCCGCTTTCTGCCGAATTCTGGAGGCATTGCGTATTGAGTGGCAGAACTCAACGCCGCGCTTTGCCTCGACTACAGTTATTTAATTTAACTATATTAAATATTGATACGTTGTTTTCTATGTTTTTTTAGCGTACAATTCTAGAAGCATTACTTGTTGAGTGGCGGAACTCAACATCATCATTATCAGAGCGTGAAAATGAAAATAATAAATATTTCATTTCCTCAAGTGGGAATCGACCCAAAACATGTCGCTTTTGCAGTCTCCGCTTAGGTCCGTGTGCCAAGACCGGCCTCAACTTAATTTAGATTATATACCTTCGTACACCCTGTCTTGACTCGACTTTGAATTACCTAAGTAAAATTAATTCATCATTATATTAAAGTGACGAATCATCATCAATTAAATACTAATGATTCATTTAAGGACTTTTCGAGGTTTTGGCAAAACTTAAAAAGTGCTTGTTAAAATTTCACACTAATTTAGTTTTTTCAATTATTATTAAGAACAAATAAATAAATTTAATATAACACCTGTATTATTTAACAAAATTATTTTCCAGAGATTCCACAGTAGACCCTAAACAGTTGCCTCTGGTCATCACCCCATGGTACCACACCATGGGCCTCATGGGAGCCATACGAGTACTGTGTTCGGGAAACACTTTGCTTTATTTACCAAAGTTCGACGTTAACGAATTCTTGGAGACTATTGAAAGATATCGTGTAAGTTAAAAAGAAAGAAGTTTTAGCTAAAAAATATGGTAATACTTAAGTATTTCATTTCCTATTTTTAAAATGGACAACGGAAGTATCTCGATGAGAACGGAATGCTTTGACACAAGGCTCCTTCTGCCTACCCTGCTATATGCAGGGTACAGTATGAAGCTAAAGGTACTCGTAATACATTTTCCCACGACTCAATTTTTAAAAGTAAATCTTATCGAAAATATTATGGGTTAGGTTCCTGTTATATTCAAATTTCATTGTACAACGTTTCAGGTAGTACAACTAGTAGTTCCACCACCAGTGTTGGTAGCTCTGTGTAAGACAGAAAGCAATTATAACATCAATAGTGTAAAATTAATTTACTCTGGTGCAGCTCCTTTAAGAGAAGAAACTATGAAGGCAGTGAATGCAAAGTAAGTCCTTAAACTTTTTAATATGGCCGTGTACTAAATAAGACGATATTTGAGGATACTACCGTTTTGGAGACTACCGTTGTGGGATAGCGTCTGACTATAACCACGAACAGAATCGATCGATATGTAAACCACATGACGGTCGATTAGACTTGTGTCAAAAATTCCTATGTTACACAGCTTTGTAACATGCTTCTGTGGAGAAGAGACGGAGAAACTTCAAGGAGCTAGTGAACTCTCAGTCCTCTACCTGAACTACCTCCTCTTGACGAAACTCGAAATTGCCTTTGATGCATGAAAGAAGGAAGGATGGTGACTGGCGATATTTCTTGTCGAAGTGTGGAAATCGTGGGGCTCTCATAGTGTGCTTATGCTTAATAACCTTTCCAACCATATCATGAACACTGGAATTGGCTTAGGTGCAGCGTAATCAGCCGGATGGTAAACCCGATATCGAAATAAACCTTATTTTATTGCTTAAGAAAATACTAACTAAAAATATCGTTTTATTACTTATATACTTATAGACAGATTTTGATGTTGTTTAATATTGTTTCGCTATGTATGCTTATTTTTTGTAAGGTTAACTAACGTCTATCCCACATATATCAGGAGATAGAGTCAGAGTTAGATCGTATTCTTTTAAGTTATCCACCCAAATTTGAGAAATCGGAACTCAGCGTCGCATTTTGTATTACCAGAGTGGGTAAATAAAAAAAAATAACACACAAAAAATAAAAAAGAAAGTATCCTTTTTCAGATTTCCAAATGTAAAGAAAGTGTTACAAGGCTACGGCATGACAGAATCGACACTCGCCGTGACGAGAGACACGTATGAAACAGAGCACACGGCGAAAGGAGTCGGTCGTGTCGTAACCAGCTGTATTGTAAAGGTATATCCTGTTGTAGATCCTTGTTTGTAATTTTTTGGTTGAAATACTATTAAACTATATCAGCTGTTTCTTTGAAATTTAAGACGGTAAAACATAAAAAAAACAGCTTCACGCTCCTTTCCTCAGCAAGGTAGGCAGAGGGAACCTAGGGTTATAAGATTCTTTTCTTTCAGGTTTCTTCTACCAGAGTGGGGAAGAGAAAAAAAACTCTATAATGGGTGGAAAATAATAGCCTACAAAGTGTGTTAACACTATCTACTTTCTACAACTTTTTTTACTTCTAACTACACGCATCTCGTTCGTAGCTGGATAAGCAGAGGGATACTATGATGAGGAACCTAATTTTAAAATACGCCGATCCCAGTAAGACATGTCGAGGCATTATGTTAAGTAGCCGAACTCAACGCTGCGCTTTGCTTTGTTGCCAAAGCAAGAAAATGAAAATTTTAAAAATTTCATTTCCTTGAATGGAAATCGAACCTATAACTGTCGCGTTTTGCGCCTATAAAAATAATATTTTAAATATTGTTTTCATAACAATTATATATCTATTATCTTCAACAGATAATAGATATAGAAACAAAACAACCTGTCGGACCAAATAAACCTGGGGAATTATACATCAGTGGCCCCATGATAATGAAGGGATATGTGGGTAAGGATAAAAGAGAAGACTTCGATGAAGAAGGATTCTTCAAGACTGGTGACGTTGGATACTATGATGAGGAAGGCTACTTCTATATCGTTGATAGGTTGAAGGAATTGATTAAATATAAGGGTTATCAGGTGA
>DWQW01005627.1:0-17486 GCA_018249695.1 Heliconius erato demophoon
CTCGGCACCAGAGCGAAGAAATGGAAATATAAATTTAAGTAAATATTTCATCTCCTCGAGTGGGGATCGAACCCACAACCAGTCGGTTTTGCAGTCACACCTCGTGCCGCTGCGCCACGACCGGCCTGTAAGGATGTTTGTTCCACTTTAACCCAAAAACTACTGAACGGATTAACGTTTCATACTTTACAATAATATAGCTTAAGAAGCAATCACGCAGTGATACATAACAAAAGGAAAATGGGGTAGAGTGGCCATAGGCCAGAATGGAGAAGATTGGAGGAGGCCTTCGCCACCTGGCAAACTGACACAAAAATGGAAAAAAAATGAATAATAAAAAAAATGACTGAATGACGACTTAAAATAAAAATATAGCAATAAGTTAAAGCGGATGTGAGCTGCGTTTGGGTCGCTAGTTTTACATATGCACAAATAGAACTCCTTAAAGGACCATACTGAGTAGTTCAAAATGACTATAAATTAACCATCTCATTCCAGGCATCCAACGTCCCTTCACAAACGTAACAGTGCACCGCACGACGGACAAGCTGGACAGCTTCCCGTGGCGGGACGCTCTCTGGTTCCTCCTCACACCGTGTTCTATATTCACCGTGCGAGTGCTGCCTGTGGAGGAGAAGAGGGACACCGAGGGGGAGTTCGTAGAGAGAGTGAGGGGAATTGTTGCTGATAGCTTACAGGTACTATTTTTTTGTTATTTTAATTTTTTTATAGACATCCTATAAATTTGTTTTTTTTAAAGACCTTGGAGCTCTCTTAATATTTAAAAAAAAAACTTTTTTTCATAATTGTACAGATTTTAGTCTTGACGAAAAATTATTTTTACTTAAATTACTTTATTTTAATTTTAATATTTAATTTATTTAACCCCCAAATACATCAAACCTATTATGTAATAGTGTCTTAAACAATCTTGTATTTTATTTTCTTTAAATTTGTTGTTAAACCTTCGACTGCTTGCTTGATGTGTAAATTTAGTAAGCTTTTGTTTAAATTATTTTTGTTATGAAAATTTTGGTCATGACCTAGATGATGTCACCTCCCTATAATGTTATAAACCTTTTTCCTAACTCTAATAATTTTGTTCATTTGTTGGTGAGCCTTGGACCTCGTCGTTGTAATTATATGAGGCAGTTTTTGTCGATGTTTTTTTCGATTATGGATTTTAAAATGATATTTTGTAATATAATTTTAGAAAGTTAAACTTATGCAGCATAATTTAAAAAAGGCATGATGACAGCTAGTAAAACAGCATTAAAATTATATATTTAATAAAAAAAAATAATAAAAATAATTCTACAAAGTAAGGCCCACTTCTAAGATTCATATTTTGTTGAATGCTAGTCAGAGCGATTTACGTCACGCTTTAGTAAACTCTTCACGAGCTTCCATCAAAGCTCGTACTTTTTCTTCAGGGGCGAGCTCCGCTGTCAAGACCAGTCGAGGTCAACAGCAATAAGGTCCATTCGAAAAAAAAAACTTGATAAACAAACTAGTACGAGTAAAAAACGAGTAAAAAATTTTCAATTTTTGTATACAATGGTATTGATAGATTACTCAGAATTGACGTCACAATCTACGCCATAACACTTTGACGTATTTTGGTGCAATTTTTAAAGTTATTAAAATATATATATTTTTTTTTTTAATTACTTTTTATTTATTTTCTGCTAAAATATGATATTCGTTGTGATTGTAATATATTTCTTAACATAATAAAACAGTTTCTCAAAATCGTCTATCCAATTCTATCGTCATGCTAATGCATGACGTTGTTGAATACTGGTACAATTACCAGTATTCTATCTTTTTATAAACAAGATTTTGTTTATAAAAAGATAGAATACTGGTAATTGTACCAGTATTCTATCTTTTTATAAACAAAATGTTTTCTAGATTTATATTTACTGTTATAAGTCTGGATTTTACATATTATTGGAGCAATGGAGGAGTTGGAATCGAACTCACAACTGTCGCGTCTACAGTCATACGGTGTACAACTGCATCACGATATTATTGATACATATTTACAGATATATTGATTTACAGGCAGAATTAACAGATTTCACGTGGGAGGATGTAAACAAAGGCCCCCGTATCCGAAGGAGAAACCAAAGGCAAAGTGAACTAATGAAGAGAGCTAACCACGTCAAAGAAATACTACCTAGAGTGCCTTTGAAGGATATTTTAAAAGAACTCGGTAAATATGTCTTTTTATTATTCTTATTATTAAACATAATGTCTTATGTTTATATTATATAAATTTGAAAATAGAGGGCTTTGAACCCGCGACTCTTGATCTCATCAAGCTATGTTATCAACATTGTGTTTAATTTTGTATGTGTTTTCTAAAATGGATTTTTTGTTTCTTAAATGTTATTTATTGGTTTATTTTTGATATCAAATTGGACCTGTCACCTTTTTGTTATAAAATAATTTAATAAAAGAGAGAGAGAGAGAGATAAATAAAATATATTTAATTTTTTATTTATTGTTTTTTTTTAACAAACTCCTTTTGGGGCCGCCGTAGCCTGGCTGTAAACTTTCGATTCGTTGCTCTCGCTTTGATAACAAGTCTATGTTTTGAAATATAATTTGGTGCAAGGATAACTGAGTGTCCTAACACTAAGTTCCCTCTGCCTCCCTTGCTGCTGCGTAAGGTAATTTCAATTTAACAAACTTCATACATTATGATGGTATGCATTCAAAATACAATGCCTATAAAATTCGACGAAAAGTATCTTAATGGGAACTGAGTGTTTTTACACCAGGTTAACTCTGCCTACCCCGCTATGTGCGGGATAGAGCGTGATATTAAAAAAAATAGTAATTGTGTACTTTCTAATATGTACAAAAACATGTACTATTTGCAAGGTACCCTAAAATGTAAGACATATTCTATTATTAAGAGATATACGAGCATAACATAAAATCGTAAATTACGTAGTAAATCAATATTTGCAATTTGTTACAGAAAAAACCCGCAGCGTCGACATAACAATAACGAACTTCCTCGAAGGCCTCACGCCGTATACACCTGAGAATTTGCCCGAAGCGGTAGTCGAACCGCAACCCTCCACGTCCAAAGCCCAACCTAAATACATAACACCGATACCTACAGGTACTTTTCCGAAAACGGCCAAAGAAAGACAAATGAGCTTCCAAGAGAGGAAAGCTCAAATGATAGCCGAAGCGAGACAAAGGTATATAGAGAAACATGGTTTAAATATGGCATAGACATTTTTGTATATGTAATCTGTATTGTTTTTTTAATGTAATTTTTTCTAAAAAAAAAAGGAAATATAATTGTACTATTCAAGAGAGCGATATGAAGGTATATAGAAAATAGAAATATGTCGTATATTTTTCAGTATATTATTTGTGTTGATTATAATTTTTTCATTTCTTCTTGTAATTTTATTTAAATATTAAAATTTTAATTGCACTTTTTGAGCTTTTCATTAGGAAAACTTTAATGATAACTAAAGCGATACAAAGACGATATAGAAACATGGTTTAAATATGGCGTAGATTGTTTAAATATGTTGTCTGTATTGATTTTAGTTTTTTTAGTGAGTAATTTTTGCTAATAAAATATTAAAATTGTAGTTGTACTATTCAATAGAACAAGACAGAGGTAAATAAGCAAACATGGTTTAAATATGGAATAGAGATTTTTTCAACATTTTTTCGTTATAATTATAAAAATATGTATTCAAGTTATAGTAGTTGTTTTTTTTTCTTAAATTACAAATGATTTTTTATTAATCCTTGAGATTGAATTTTAAGCATAAATTGTATTTTTTTGTAGTTCATTTTAATTTTTATTATACAATTTTAAGTCTGTATTGTATTATATGATATTATCTATTTAGAGTTTGTTTTATTACGTAATCTTTTTTAATATAATGTATATATTTTTACCGTCTTGTTTTTAATTTTACCATTTTTTGGTAAAGTTCTTGAGAAATGGTATAGAAAAATTGTAATACAGTTTTTAATTTACTGTCACATATGACATATGAAAGAAATGATATGATATATATATTAAATAAATTGTAAATCCTTTTGTTTTATACATTTTACTATTAAGGAGCTTTAATTGAAATATTAATTATAAGACCCGCCACTATTAAAAAAAAATCTTTTTAAAAAAGTTATATTAAACAGACGTTTTTATGAATAAACAAACCAAATAAGAAATTTGTCCAATATTTTAATATTCCCACGATTTTTTTATATATCTAATAATTAGTTATTTAGAAGTTGGTTCGATTCTCCCTTAAGGCTTTGAGTTTTTAAAATTAATTTTATATACCTTAATGAAATCGTATTTTGCTTTTTTTTCAGGATAAAAAAGTATATTTTAGCAATAATGTCTGGTATGAATTTATAAAATAGATAACAATAAAGTTTTTAAGCTCACATTGGAAAGTTCTTGGTATATCACTAATCTAGCCGACTTGTCGTTTATTTTAATAAATAAAACTTTTGATTAAAAATATAAATATGATAATTACTAAATAAAATATTGTTTTAAGGATATTCAGTGGTGTTTTTTAATACATAATCATTATTCGCAGGTAGCTGTTATTATTTAAATTATCTTAATTTAGTACATTATGGTGTATACATTTCTTTTTGTTTTATGCTTAAACATAATAAATGGAACGTGAAAGAAAACTAAATAAAAACTTTAATAATTTGTTCCAAGAACTTTTCACTATCACTATACAAAAGTAGATTAAAAAGTAATTTACACCTTATTTTAGTTATTCTGTTAGATCTCATTTCATTTGTAGGGCAGTTAGTTTTTTGCTTAAATTTATGATTAATTAAAAAAAATGTATAAATATTTTTAATCTGTATAGTCTGTATTTAAAAAAAAAGTTTAATATTTTATCTATTGTAAATTTAAAAATAGATATTAAGTAATAATGTTTGAAAATATGTACAAAACACAGTGAATAAGTAAATTTCGTTTTAAATATAAATTTGTATAATATTTATTTATATGGTATGTACATATATGATTATTTGAAATTGGCAGTTTTAAACATTATTTGCTAAATATGCCACGGCGCAGTCGGAATCGGGTTCGGATTATTTACTAATTACGGATATGATTTTGTATAAAATTGACTTTTATTTTCTTGTTCTGGTATATAACGTGGCGTTTAGTTTCGCCGGTCAACGTGAAATGTCTCCTCGAAAATTGTGTCATTGCGTTGTTACGCTGGATTTTGTTTATTAAATTAGGCCAATGATCATTTTCTTTAATTTATTGAAAGTTTTTGTTTGGTTCACGCTGTATCCTGAATAAAGCAGGATATGTAAATCATCGGAACTTAGTGTTAAGATACTTCAGTCTTCATTCCCTTGTACAATTATTGAAATGCGTGTTGAGTGGCAGAAATTAAAAGAATTTATTCCCCTTAGCGTGAATCGAACCTACAACTGTCGCGTTTACGATCAGACGATGTTCTACTGCGCCATGAAGGTGTCATATATATTTTTAATTTTATGCATATTTTCTTGAAATAAACATATTTCACAAATACAGACAGTAGTAATAGCCAATACTGCCCTATGGCTTCCTATTTCTATAATAGAATAGATTATTTGTAATTAGTTGTAAAATAAAATATTGTTTACATAATATTTTATTCATTTATATTCCATTTTTATCCGACTGCGTGGAGCAAAGGTGGGTAATGAGTTTATCAATCTATGTATATATGTTTGTTCCTATGTGTCGTAAAGACCGAACGCTTTCGCCGATAATGATGATTCTTATGTCAATCTATTCGTATTTACCTTGCGAGTGTCACTAAATACATGACAGTAATAATAATATACATGGACAACCAGACGCTATAAGAGTCCATATGTAAAAAATAAAATATTAAAAAAACAGCTTTACACTGTATCCCACAAAGCAGAGTAGGCAGAGGGAACTTAGTGTTAAAACGCCGAACTCTGGAGGCATTGCGTGTTGAGTGGCGGAACTCAACGCGCTTTGCCTCGACACTAGAGCGAAGACATGAAAATAAAAATATAAATAAATATTTAATTTTCTCGAATGGGATTCGAAACCACAACCAGTTGCGTTTATAGTCATACATTTGTGCTCCTGCGCCATGATCGGTCTCAATTTTTTTAACAACAATTAAATTTTAATAAGCATATAAGAATTCGACGAATTTCGACGTAGTTTCAAGAGAAGCGTTTCCAAGAGGCGCGGGTTCAAATCCCGCTATGTAATTTTTTTTAATGAAAAATCTAAAAGAGTAAAAAATAAGAATCAATGAACTATGTCAGAGTAACTTTTAAATATATCGAAAAGATTTTTATATAGTTAGTTTATTTAGATATTACCTATCGTAGTTTAAGCTAAAAAAATATGGCATTGTTTTTCCGTAGACGTGACGAAATTTCTGACATTCAAAGTAATGTGTGATTCAATTCCTATTTTAAAGATTTTTTCAATTAAATACTTAATATTTTCATTCCCTTGACTTGTATATAAAAGTTAATTTAGTATATAAAAGAAAATGATTATATAATTTATTTATCTTTTCTTAGTCGCATTTAATTTTTTTATAGTAAAGTCAGATATAATTGTGTGTATAAGAATTATTGACATTTTCAATTATTACAATTTAAATATATGCAAAGATTCATATAATTCTTTACTAATTATATAATCCAAAATATTTTGGTGGGAAAAAGAAAACCATACATTTGTGAAAAAAATACTATATTATTATAAAGAAAATTACAAAATGTTATTGGCTATTCTCGGAGTTCCAGATATCTTTTAGATAGTTGGTTTTAGAAATAAAATTAAATGGTTTACATAATAATAGAAGGATTAATTGTAAGGAAATAAAGTAAAATTAGGAATTTATCATATATTTGAATTTGAAGACATTTCTTAGTATAATAAATGATCGTAGAGTAGGGGCAATTAGGGATTTGGAAAATGTATTTTGGAAAACGAAATCTTAACTTTCATTGGGTTTATACTAAAAGCGTATATCCGAGATATATAGATACATCCTCTCAATAATTTACATATAGGAGAATCGAAGGCTCTAAAAGTCAAATCTATGAGAATGTCTTATACAAATGTGTTCAAAAATGAATGAAATGTTTCAATTAATAATATAAACCCCAAATATGAAAGGAGTTGGTATAGACGTTATAAATAATAAGAAAATGAATAAAGGGATTCGCTGTATATCAAAGCATTATAATCCAAATATACGTAAGGGACGAGTCCTAAGGATCTATAGTCCAAGCCTGTGTGGGGTCCGTCGAGGGGTCGCAAGTCCGGGAGTCGCTATTTCCTGTTTCACGGGAATGTCTTGATCCTTCTTTTTCCTCTCTTCCGCCATTTTGATTTGCGCTTGTTTCATCTCTTCCTCCATACGTTGTAGGTGAACTGCTGCTTCCTTGCGTTTGTCGCGATTCGTTCTAACCAAGGAAAAAAAATTGGATTAGTATTAACGCAAAATATGGTTATATATATATATGGATTGAGCAGCGTAGGCAGTAACAACTGTTTATCATATGTAAATTATATTTTTTTTCCAATATTTTGTTTATGTCCAAACTATTATTATTATACTTTAAAAAAACTTCACAATTACATTTAAAAGAAAAAAAAATGTGTACTAAAAAAAAGGTAACTAAAATATATAACATACATATTAGAAATACATAGAGATATTAATCTCATGAATATTGTAACCCTAATTTCTAATGAAATAAAAATGTATCTATATTGTTTATAAATTAAAAACTTTTTGAGCTTATAATTACACAGAGACACGCTAATTATATAGGTTCAAGAAAGAGAAAAATAAATCCACAAGTTAATAAAACCAAAAAAATATCACTCACTTGCCAGTCTCCTTAACGGAAAAGAACATGGGACCCAATTCAGCCAACCATCGTCCATCGACCGCAGTCACACAGTGCATGTACTCCTTGCTGGTCATCATCAGTTCGTGATACACTACGTAATCGGGGGAGTTCCCGAGACCGAATAGCGCTGAGGTGGGGTGGAGGTGGCAAGGCATGCCTGTACGACAGTTCACGTACTCCCCGATGCCCTTGAGGCGAGCCGCTTGTTGGAAATATGCTGGAAAAGGGAAAAAAATCTGTGATTTTTGGTTAAATATCCTAGAATTGATAGAAAAGCTTAGTTAAATTGAAATAAAATGATCTGTAAATGATTGAAGCTATATCCCTAAGATCTTATCTAAATTTATCTATAAGTGCAATGGTTATATATATTTTTAATTATTAGTAAATTGTTGTTGCTGTTTAAAAATACCGCGACACTCACCGGAGCAGATGCACTTCCTGACAGTGTCCCAGTCGGTGCCGCACGACAGCAGCGGCAGGCGCTGCTGCTGCAGTATGTCCCGCAGTTGTTGCCTCACCTCGCGCACTTTACGCATCGCTTTCCCGTGGACGAAGTGTTCCGTGCACCACGTGCTGGAATAGCTGGAAAAATATCAGATTAATTAAGTAAAAAAGAACTATAAAAACATTGAAATATATTTTTAAAAATATAAATCAGGTTGAGGCCGTCGTGGCGCAGACGCAGCGCTCTGGTAACGAGGTAAAGTTTCGGCGGAGTCGTCCGCTTCAATATCCATCCGTGGTCCGTCTGTCTGTCTGTATGATTATTGCATCTGTCAAGATCATTTATCACAAGATCGCTTTGGGGGATCGCTTAACTGAAGGTCTAAATATAAGAACGTTGCTCCATTACATATTAAATTAGCCGAGTTATCAGAAACCAGGTATATATTAGAACGAAATCATTACGCCTGCAGATTTCTAGAAGTCAACTTTTAAGTCATGATCCTGTTGACTTACAATCATAAAATCGGTATTAAAGCCTCCGTGGGCGAAACCGATTCGCACTAGACCAGTTTTATTCATTGAAATATTCACACATCTCCATTTTCCTCTGATTTGAGAATACGACAAGGAAACCTAAAACACAACATTGTCGACTTGCCACCCATTTTCTTCGAGAGACCTAACACTGCTTTGCGTTCCCACTTTGGAGAAAGGCGACTCCCACAATAGTATATCAATATAATAGTATATCAATATCTATCATGTGTTTTTAATATTATAAATTTATGAACCACAAGTACATAAAAAAACCATTAACAATTATTATTTAATACTAAATCGTGACTTTTGCTCATTTATTATTTATGTTTTAATTACTTTTGTTATAATATGTTTTAGACTTATCATATTGTATTCACATAATTAGTTCTTTTCATACTAGACATTGATAGTAATTTCAAAGTCAAAAGCAAGGTTAAAATTTAATTATATTTTTATTTTCGTATTAAAACCCATTGAAAAGAACGTTTAAAACACTTGCGTTTCTTTGACCTATACAAATAAGTGAATTCAGTTCCGTCATGTTGACTGCGAGTAATGTGGGTTCAAACTTCTCTATACACAGGAGAAGTATAAAGAAAAATAAACTTTTTACTTAAGATAATATATTAAATCGTCGCAAAGCTATACTATATTTTACATATCGCCGGTTTAGAGTGTAAATCTGCTAATAGAATGTGAAGCAAATTATTAGGAGAAAACAAAAACATTTTTAAAAAACTATGACGTTTTCGAATTTTGAAGAATCTTCTCTACTAGCAGACGATTTTTACTATTTCAAAAATTGATATGTGCTACAATATGGAGTAAAATAAAGGTCAAATTTGTAATTTTTGTACTTTAATTTGGCACAGTTATATTTTATATAGAGAAGGAGTGCAAAATGCTAATATTTTAAAAGTGACACACACGTTACTATGGCAACGTGTATCGGACGCGTCAATTCGTTCTTTACTTACAATTATTGTGCAATCCTCCAAACAAATTCAAAACAACAATAAAAAAATAGTTATATTATAAAATGAATATACAGGGTGGAAGAGGCAGCGCTCCTTTTACGGAAACAGCATATAGGGTAAAATATTCCAAACCCATACCTAAAGAAATTAATCAAGATGCCTCAACAGTTTGGACGTAGGATTTTTTTTCATTTCACGATTTTTATCCATACCTATATTTCGTGTGACGCGATTACGTATAGATCCAAATAACGTAAACACTTACCACTTCAAAAAATTCTACTAAAGGTTAAACAACTTTAAACTTTATCGCTAATACCTACGTGCTTACACTTCCACCCTGTATATGTGAAACAAATACAATAAATAATATAAATCTACATACTTATTGGCTTTCCACTGGTTAAAGAGATGTAACAATGTGAGATGATCGGACTCCGGTACTTGGAATTTTTCTTTGACAGAATCAGCTTCCTCTTCTCTGCCTTGAGGACGGTAAAACACTGACGGCACTGACAACATTGATACTACAAAACAAAAAAAAGATCATTTAAAAAAATCTATAATTTATTATTAATTTATACAAGGATATTTTTCCTTTTAGTTTCACGCTATATCCCGCACACAGCAGGATAGACAGAGAGAACCTAGTGATAAAACAGTCCGTTTCGTACTTTCCGCTGAATTTTTCGAGGCATTGCGTGTTGTGTAGCGGAACGCAACGTGGCGCTTTGCTTCGAAACCAGAGCGAAGAAAATGAAAATATTAAATATTTAATTTTCTTGAGTGATAATGGAACCCACAACCTATCGCGTTTCGCAACAGTCACACGTTTGTGTCCCTGCACCTCGACTTGGGAATATTATATTATATAAAACAAAATGTTTCAACTCACCAATAATAAGTACTTCCGCGCTGCACCCCATCTCCGCAGACACGATCAGCATGTGGCACTGCGGGGGGTCCAAGGGGAACTCCGCCATCTGTCTTCCTAACGGAGTCAGAGCGCCCGTGCCGTCTAACGCGCCCAATATCCATAATTGGTACATTGAATTTAGGATTGTGTCCTGTTTAAAATAAAATGTATATTTAAGTTTGTTATTATGACAATAATATTAACCAAATGACGAAGCAAAGTAAAAAATAACTGCTTTTTTAACCTTCACTCTGTATCCTGCACATAGCAGGGTAGACAGAGGGAGTATTAAGACACATGAGAACGGCCCATTAAGATAATTCCGTTCCCCAATATCGCCGAATTAAAATAAGCCTTCAATTTAAAATAACTACTGATATTAATAGGATAATGGTCATAGTAACTTCTAAACCGGATAATAGTCAAAAGATAATATTAAAACAATGTAGGATTGTTGAATAAATAAAATATAATAATGAAACTAAAATTTTCTATGACTTTTTATACTTTTGTAGTAGACTGTATTGTGGTTAAACTGTAACAACAAAACCAGAAAAAAATATATAATCCAAATTTACATTATATTTTTAATTATAAATTTGTTTTTAATTGTAGTTGTAAAGCGAGTGTTTACTTCAGGTGTCTAAAAAATATTAGAAAATGTAAAAGAGATTATCAAATTTATTACACACTTTTTAAATTAAACTATTTTAACCGAATTAATCGCGTATATTTTAGATTATACATTTTGGAAACCCGACGTTTCGAACACTTTGCAGTAATCCGTGGTCACGGGTCAGTCTACCCGTTCCCGTACCCGTTTCATTTAAAATGTATAATAATAACAAACAAAAAACACAAATATTATCTCACCTGTGGAGGCGGATCCATAAAATGGAAAGCCAGCAAATCTTCGACTCCTAAAGATTTCAACAACAATACAGTATTAGCTAAGTTAGTTCTCTGTATTTCCGGCACGGTGGCCGCCAACAGTTCCTGCTGGAATTGCCTTTGAGTATAGAGACAGAAGGCTTTTCCAGGACCAGTTCTTCCAGCTCTGCCTGCTCTTTGACGAGCATTCGCTTGACTTACCGGGTAAATCTGATTTTTTTGAGAAGAAAATAATTATTATTAATCGTACCAGGAGAAAATAAATAATTGTATCTAAAATTTTTAGAAATTATCCAAGTTTAAAATAATTAAATTAAGACTTAAAAATGCAGCTTTAAAGTTTTTAGAATTAAATTTAGAAAAGAGGCGCTTAATGTTACCATAAAACGAGTTCATTTCTCCGAGTGGGAATCGGACCCTAAACCGTTGCGTTTATTTCTCTGACAAACAGCGCATAGATAAAACTACGCAGCGTAGAAATATGGCATACAGCATGATCTCACATACACACACTCCTTTGGGAGTATAGGGCGAACAAGAGAGAATTCCTCAAAATTCTTTTGGGACCGGGAAGCGGAATTTTACATTTTGTAATTCACGTAACTTTCGGGCAGCTAGTTATTATATAAATAAACGTCTCATACCTGTAGGGCATCCATACCGATCCTGGGATTGTATACCTTCAGCTTACAGTAGCCACAGTCTATCACGTACATTATACCGTCCACAGTTAGAGAGGTTTCTGAAAAAAAAATCTTATTTATGCGAAGAAATATCAAACCTAAGTGTTGTTTTCATCATAAACTCTAATGAAGTCAATGGTTGATAGTATCCATTAAATAAGCAAAAAGTTAATAAGCATATATATACATTTTAAAATAAGACGCTAGCGAGCTAGCTACTTTGTGATGATAATGGGTTCGACTTCCACTTGAAGAAATAACACATTGACAGCCCAAGTATGAGAAAGCGCGCCGTTGAGTTCCGTTATGAATTTTGGCGTTGAGTCGACAATGTTTTGTTACTAGCTACTTTGTTGCTGGCTTGCAAGAAAAAAGCGTAACTTCTTCACGTCGTGACTAATATATATCTATCTACACAATAAAATATGATTATTTATAACTCATGTTGGATTCCGCATATAGTAGGGTAGGCACCAAGAATCCAGTGTCAAGACACTCCGTTCCCCTTTAAACTAAATGTAAATAAAATTTTCCATACCAGCAATATTAGTAGCGACAATACATTTCCTCTGCCCCGGCGGCGCTCGCTGAAATATCTTCGCTTGCAAATCCGCTGGCAACTGCGAATATATGGGCAACACTGTGAGAGGCGGCGCCGAGTCCAGGTCGCCTAGACGTTCTGTTAATACCTGAAAACAAAAAATGTTACTAAAGTAATGACTGGTTTCTAAATATATTCAAATATTTCATTTTGTTTAATAAAATTAATAGGGAAATTTTACATATTCCATATTCTTTAATAGTAAATATGGAAAATGTCTAACTTCTTACTCCGTTCCTACTCCGTTCAAAGTATAATATATTATTTTTTATTTAATTAAATAATGTATGTTATTAAAATGATTCAATGAGAAAACAGCATTATTAAGTTAAGAAATCGTAAATACTTTATTTATTCTCTTTTGGAGACTAATCAGCTAGAACCAATCGACAAACCGTTTCATTCTCCGCCATCGATCGCTGAGCTAATTTTTTACATAAAAAACATTAAAACAACAACAACAATGCAAATTTCATTTCAATCCTGAATCCTTTTGTATATTCAAATGTATTTTGTATACACTACCAATATCAAAATCTAGTAAAAACCCACGTATATTAGCTATTTGATAATAGGACATATAAACAAGAGTATATTTACCTCACAGGTGACTTCGATATCCTCTTGCCCCGGCATAAATATCAAAATATCGCCGTCGTCTGGCTGGAGGTGAATTTGTAACGCCTGTAATATAATTAATTAGTTACTTTGTTAAAGACACCATTGTGGCGCAGTGGTGAGATGCGCAACTAACTGAATACGAGACGATAGTGTGTTCCATTCTCTTTCTGACGCATGTTTATTTATTTAATAGCACAAGCGTGTGACTATAAACATGACGGTCGTAGGTTCGAGTCCTATTCGGAGGAATGTATTGTTTTTATTTTCCCGATTTGGTAACTACGCAAAGCGCAGCGTTGACTTCACCGCCACTCAACACGCAATGCGCCACGGGCGGCTAAACCTGCTATATGCGGGATACAGCGTGAAGGAAAAAAAAATGTATTAAACAGTGTGGAGTTGCTTTACTAGTGATTGACATATAACGTACAGACGAAGCTACAGCACTAGTTACAATTTGGCATGCAAGGAGTGTAGGGCAGCACTAAGTCAGGATTTCTTGAAATACCTACTGTGAACGAGAAAAAAATAGAATTTTCCGTTTTACATAATGTGTCGTGGAGCTCAACGCTGTGTTTAATTAAAACAAAACAAGAAAATAAAAATAATTAAACAAATATATGACAATTTAGTAACAAACATCGCAGCTACTAACACAGCTACTTTAATATTATAGGTATAGTCTGTATAAATATTTGTTTAAAACCGGAATCGAATTGACGACCTTATGATAATGAGCAATGTCATCTTCAGCAAGTAAAATTTTCCTTTTACGATTTGCTATCGCAAAATAAATATTTGCATATAAGGAGGCATGTAGATTTTCCACGCTGACTTATTATAAGATGAGGTATTTTTATTATTTTTTTCCTAGCTTCACGCTGTGTGCCGCCCATAGCAGGTAGCACACTTTTCGCCAAATTCTGAAGGCATTGCGTGAGTGACGTAATTAAACGCCGCGCTTGCCTTCCTAGATTAAGAAAATGAAAATATGAAATATTTCATTTCTTGGAGTGGAAACGCACCCTTAAGTCCAAACTTTGAGGCCAGTCGTGACGCTGTGACAAATTTTCAATTGTGAGATGGTGGCAAATTTATATTTTTTATACATTTTCTTAAAAAAATATTTTCCTTTCCTAAAATTAGCTTCACGCTGTATACCGCACACAGCAGGGTAAGCAGAGGGAGAGCATAGTGTTAAGACACTCCAGTTCTCCACTTTCCTAATCTTATTTTCGAGACTTTGCATATTTTTGCATTTTATTGAACAGGAGAACACAATGTCGCGCTTTGGAAGATTGGTACAACAGTACTTTAAATTTTTTCTATCAATTTAAAGGCCATTAAATTGAAAGAAAAATATTAATCAATCAAATATAAATCAATGTCCATGAGTGTAACTGAAAGCGAAGACGTACCTAATAACTATATAAATTTGTCGTCACGACACGGAGTTACCTAGATAGCTTATCTAACATGTGCTCATATTTCAACTACCAAAGACAAGATATATAGAAATAGAAGTTTATCTATGGTAGTATATAGAACTCCTTATTCTCTGGTTCTCTTATTTAGTTCTCTTCTGGTTTAGTACGTTACAATAGAAATACATGAAATTGAACATGAACATGAAATTGGTACGAAACGATCACCGAGAGTCGAACTCTAAAGTTAAGTGAAAAGGAATAACGATAATATTTTTAGCCTCCCCATAGGAATCGAACCTGCATCCTTCGTGTATATCCCCTTTTTAACACACCTTTAATTATATTCCATATAATTTTCTAAATAAAGGCATAGAAAAATCTAGTTAAAATCTAAAAATAATATCGATATCGCGGTTAGCGGTGAACCACGGATGCTTGTCGCGTGTCAACTGTCATGCACTTAACACGTGCGTCGTGTATTGTAAACTTTATTATGTATTATATTATGTTAGCAATTACGAGACAATGCATGGGATTATATAACTAATTATATGATTATTATCTATAGTAATTTTCATTGTTCTGCGTGGTGTAGTATTTTTTTTCTTAGAGAAAAACAAGTTTTGCGTTTGAACCTATTGAAAAAGATTTATTGTAATACTACGCATACAAAAACGACTTCGCACTATAGGCACAAACTTAATTGTAAAACAAATTAAACAGTTATTAAGTTAAATTATAGATACTTATGTATTTATTTTCTTTTTAAAATACACAATTTTGGGAGGCGGTGTCAATGTGGATATTTTTTATCTTTTTTTGGTGGATTTATTAGTTACTTTTTAATGTGATTTTTATTAGATAGCACATACCTACTACATGCCTATAAAATTCGAGAGCTTCCTTCGATTTCCATTGATTAGTCTACAATGGGGTTCCATTATCAGATGCTGACTTGACCGGTAATAGGTCCATAGGACCATGGAGAAATAAGCTCTTTCAAACAAATATAAATAATTAAATCGATCCTTAAACATTAGAAAAATCGGAACGGAAAAACATAAAATATATATACAAATTGACCCTATTCGCTAGTATTGTTTGCAGACAACCTGGTAATAATCTAGCTAGTAAGTAATAGTCTAGTTAGTAGGTAAGTCTAGCTTTGGAAATAAAAAAAACATCCAAAAGCTATTCTATTAACGGAACTTTCCCTTTGTAGATTGCAGTGACTAATTGTAAACATTAAAACAATTTGCTAATGGCTACATCAATGTTACCATTTACGCAAATTAAGTTTACAATCTACGTACATATATAGGTATGTTTGTACAATTTATAGGGCTATTACGCCCAACCTTTTCTCATTATTGTCATATAAATTAATGTCATTCATTAATTTATAGGGTAAAGAGAAAAGGTATTCGTTTAAGATGTATGGAAATAGTTAAAATGTTTTCCAGTAACAGTTAGGAAATGCTGCTGCTTAATTATACATAGTAATTAATGAGCGGTGTTAAGTTCCGTCACTCAATACGCAATGTCTGAAAATATCGGAGGAAATCTAAAGACTCCAACTTTAGAGATAAAAGATACAAGATGGATGCTGCCGGTGACAGGGTTGACGGAGCCTTAACTGCATTGGTGAGATGGCGAAACGTCGGCGCAGCTGCGCGTTTGGTCGTATACAATGCAGTGTTTGTACCGACGCTGTTATACGGCAGCGAAACGTGGGAATTACAGAAGAAGAATGAAAGAAAGATGAATGCTGTGGAGATGCAATCTCTTCGTAGAATATGCTGAGTCAGCTAAGCTGATCGAATCCGCAATAAAGATATACACAGAATGGCAGGTACTAGCGAGGATGTCACGGTGAGAATGAAGAAGAACGTGCTAAGCTGCTGACTACGCCGCTAAAAAAAGAATGTAGGGTCTTGACACTAGGTTCCCTCTGCTATCCTGTTCTGCTCCCGCACAAAGCAGGTATGCAGGGGGAACGTGGGACCCAGGTTCAAGCCGTATCGCAATAAAACACTTTCGTTCCCTACTTTCCTCTGAACTCAATGCCGCGCTTTGCTTCGTTACCAGAACGAGAAAATGAAAAATTTCCTCGAGTGGGAATCGAACCCACAATTTACCTCAGCGCCACAACCGGTCTCTTTGTGTGACAATATAATTTCGATTACTAAATAAAGGTCAACCGTCTGTTTTGGGACAAAAGTTCAATGGTCTAACGTGTTAATTAAATTGCTACTGTAATAGATATAAGCGCGAACTTCTTTACTCGTTCCAAATTTTTAAATAAATTAAAATTAGCTTCACGCTGTATCCCGCACACAGCAGGGTAGGCAGAGGGAACCTAGTGTTAAGACACTCCGTTCCCCACTTTCTGCCGAATTTTGGAGGCATTGCGTGTTGAGTGGCAGAACT
>DWQW01005628.1:0-17486 GCA_018249695.1 Heliconius erato demophoon
TTTCAACAGATTCAAAATGAAACACAACAAGCAATATTCGTCTGACATTGAACACGCAAAAAGGATTAATATCTTCAGGCAGAATCTTAGGTATGTCAATAATTTTTCACAGTTAAAGACATTTTTTGCTGTAGTTGAAAAAAAAAACTTGTTGCGGCCATTGTGGCTCGGTGAGATGTTTAACTGTACAGTTTCTTATAACATAAAATTGAGAGAACTGAGAGTGATTTTTAATATAAAAAGAAACACTTTTATTCTTAAAGAGTTACATTTTTTAAATTCTCATATGCAGGGGGGAATACTAGGTTCTTAATAAACAGAAATCGTATGGCTTCCGACTTTTTAATACGTAAAAATGCCCCAAATACATAATGATAACAAAAAAAAAATCAAAAATCAGCCAGTATCCCGCACACAGCTGGGTAGGCACAGGGAACCTAGTTAAGACACTCCATTCCCCACTTTCTGCCGAATTTTTTTTGGCAGAACTTAACGCCGTGCTTAACCTCGACGCCAGAGCGAAGAAATGGAAATATAAATTTAAATAAATATTTCATCTCTTCGAGTGGGAATCGAACTCACAACCAGTCGGTTTTACAATCACTCCTCGTGCCGCTGCGCTACCACTGGCCTCAGACTTCATTATATTTTATTACATTTTATTTATTTTTTCTTCTTTAGATTCATCCACTCTAACAACCGGGCGCGTCTTGGATTTACTATGTCGGTGAACCATCTTGCCGACCGCACTGACGATGAGCTCTCCGCTCTCCGCGGACGACGATACTCCGGGCCCAACCAAGGTGAGATATCTCACGTTGTTATTTTGTTCTGGTACTTTTATGTTATATTCTGCAAACTTCTCACTATCGACGTAGACAGACGTCTTTTATTAAGGATATAATATATAATTTAGATGATCACCAGAAATATTTTTAATATCCCTAAACCTAAGCACCTGTCTATTGACCATATAAAAAGGGTCCTAAAGTATATCATATAATGATCCAAAATAAATAAACATAATAATAATACACATATGTACAAATATTATTTTTGTTTTACAAAACAGATGTCTTACACAAAAATGTATATTACTATCAAATACCTTACTACAAATTAGTTTACTACAATTTATTTTGGACGTCAACCAAAATAAATAAATTGTTCATTTGTTGCTCTGTTAATCCATAATTTGCAATAAAACATTTTCAGTTTGTTTTTGATGTTTTTATTAAGGCCGTTGTGGCACGGGGGCACAAGAGTGTGACAGTAACGCGGTGGTTGTGGCTTTGATGCATGCGGAATGAATTATTATTTATTAATATTTTCATTTCTTCGCTCTGGCACTAAGGCAAAAGCCCGGCGTTGAGTTCCGCCATTTAACACGCAAAGCGTTGAAGATAAATTCGGCGGAAACTGGGGAACGGAGTACGGAAAATTAACAGTAGGTTCCGTTTTCCTACTCTGCTGCGTGATAGAGAGCGATGTTAAAAGAAAATACTAGATTATTTGGTATTTAAAAAATGTTCTACCGTTTGTTAGCTTTCTTAGCCCAGTTAGTGTATTTAAGAATATTTCTTCATACATTGATTGACTTTATTTTTTTTTAAAGTGCAATTACGCCATTGATGCACCAAATGAGCGATATGAAATGAAATATTATGTTGCTTGTCCTCAGGTCTTCCATTCCCATACAGCGAGTCTATGTTAGAGGAGATGAGCGTTAAACTACCACCAGAGTACGACTGGAGATTGTTTGGAGCAGTAACTCCTGTTAAAGGTATGTCATACTTTTTTTTATTGAGTTTAGTGACATAGTGAGAACGAATCTGACTTTGCCATCAGTGGTTGTAGGTTCGATTCTCATATGGGGATTGGTTATATTTTATTTTATTCGTCATTTACCCACTTTGGTAAGAATACTATAAAATTACTATTATAATTTGTATTAGATTTCTTTTTAAAGATATTCCTACGTCTTTTTTATATTTTAGATCAATCAGTGTGTGGTTCATGCTGGTCGTTTGGCACAGTAGGCGCAGTGGAAGGAGCTCTCTTCCTACACAACGGAGGGCACTTGGTTCGATTAAGTCAGCAGGCGCTTGTTGATTGTTCGTGGGGGTGAGTTGTGTTTGTGTATTTTAGTGTTACTTAGATTCGTACTTATAAACCGCTCTCAAATGTAATAACGATCTTGAGATGTTGTTTTCATTTATAAATTATATAAAATGAAAACGGCATCTCAAAGTCGATCTGAGAGTTAAGATTGATTTATATAGAGGGCCTTAGTATATTAGAAATTCTTATTTTTTTATTAATATACATTTGAATCAATATAATATGATCATTAATACTTTATAGTAAATCTTGAGTCTCTTAAGTACAGTGAGAAACCGAATGTTTAATTTATAAAAATTTTATATGTTTTGAAATTGTTTACTTAAATAAAAATTGTAATATTATTGACCAATGTCAATCACTAAGATTATTACAAGAAAAATTTAATATACATATACATCCTTAATATATATACTAACCTTTATCAGCGGCTTCGCCCATATACTCGAATGGAAAGAACTATGGGGAGATGTAGCCCATCGTGGGTTACATCGAAACGATTAACTTGATGTTGTGTTGCCGATATAATCTTCCAAAATTACTGGATTTTCTAATTCAATAAAAATATTTTTATATCGCAACTATACTATATGAGATTAGCGCGTTCAACCAAACAAACTCTTTACAATATTAGTATAGATAAATAATACCATATAAATTACACAAAATATATATTTTTCGTTCGTTATGTTCGGTATTGAGTTCCGCCACTGAACACGCAATGGCTACAATATTCAGCGGAAAGTGGGAAACGGAGTTTAACACTAGGTTCCCTCTGCCTACCCTGCTGTGTGCGGGATACCGCGTGAAGCGATTTTTTTTATATATTTTTAATAATAATTTTATCTGGCTGTGGTGAATCCGAAAAGGGTTATGTTATTAGCGCGCGTATAGTATAGCGCGTATAGTTAATCCAGTGAACCGATTTTGATAAATGATACGTTATTGGGTTTGTTTTGATGGCGCGATAGGCTGGATATATTGAAATAAAAAATAATAAATAATTTGTGCAGTTGTGTTTTTTGTTTTCTTTATAATTATTTTTTTCTCTTTCAGTTTCGGCAACAACGGTTGCGATGGCGGCGAAGATTACAGAGCGTACCAATGGATAATGAAACACGGTCTGCCCACTGAGGAGGATTATGGTGGCTATTTGGGACAGGTATTATATTTATCTATTCGTATACAGAGTATTTTTATTACTTTATGAATTTAAAAAAAACTCAAAAAGGAAAGTGTTTTTTTTTCAAACAAAATAAATAATAAAATTATCGTTGTAAAATAAAACGCCATTTGTCAAAAACGACGCACGCAGACATACACCTATCAAAGGGAAACCGCCGCACACGTCTCATTCCGAAATCGAGTCATAGGTATTGGCGACAAAGTTCAAAGTTCTAAAGGTTTTAGTAGTATTTTTGTAGTAGTATGTGTTTACGTTATTGGTATTTATACGTAACTGTGTCACACGAAATACAGGTATGGATAAACATCGTGAAATGAAAAAAAATCCTACGTCTAAAATGTTTAATTTAATTTTATTCTTAAAAAAATATTATAGTTTTAAAACATTTCATATTTTTTTATTCCAGGATGGCTACTGTCACGTCGACAACGTTACGTTGGTGACGTCAATCAAAGGTTGGGTCAATGTCACGACTAAAAACGAAAACGCATTGAAAGTAAGTTTTTAAATTTTTTTTTATGTAAATCATTGTACAATTATCTACTGGCTTTATAAAAACTATAAACATATGTTGATAATAAAAAATGTTATTTATTCATTTATAGATAATATACCTTTACACTAAAAAAAATAAGATGAATCATTCTTAGGTAAATGTTAATGTATCTAAGAATGTTAATGTCTTGTGATGGTTTTTAGTTAGATAGTCACTATAGAAAATTAATATATTTCATCAAACATTTAAGAAAATACTATTATTTATCACTAAGTTCGGTCTCACGTTCTACTTTATTAAATGCTTGAAATATCAATAATATATATTTTTCATTTATTTTATTTTAGCTGGCAATTTTCAAACACGGTCCCATATCTGTCGCCATTGATGCTTCCCACAAGACTTTCAGTTTCTATTCCAATGGTGTTTACTATGATCCTAAATGGTAAGTTATATATGTAAATTAAAATTAAATCAGCTTCACGCTGTATCCCGCACGCAGCAGGGTAGGCAGAGGGAACCTAGTTTTAAGACACTCCCGTTCCCTACTTTCTGCCGAATTCTGGAGGCATTGCGTGTTAAGTGGCAGAACTCAACGCTGCGCTTAACCTCGACACCAGAGCGAAGAAATGGAAATGTAAATTTAAGTAAATATTTCATCTCCTCGAGTGGGGATCGAACTCACAACCAGTCGGTTTTGACAGCCACACCTCCGGCCTTATATATTTAGATATGTATATATTAAATTGATAGTCAGTAATTGTAAAACTGCTGCTGTGGGTTTGATCCTCGCAAAAGTTTTAAAGTCACGACGCTCGTTAAAATTATTGCATAAGCCTCAAAATGGCTGAAAAATATGTAAGATATTTAGGTCGTTGCCACAATTCTGTGACTGTAGACGCGATAGTTGCGGATTCGACTCCCACTCGGGAAATGAAAAATATAAAATGATCGTTCATTCTTGAAACAAAGTAAGGCCTTGAATTCTGCCACTCGACACGTAATGCCTCGAGAGGCGGAAAGAGGGGAACGGAGTGTCTTAACACTGCCTACCCTGCTTAAAATTTAAATAGATGCGCCTGATCTATGGAATCTAAATACAGCCAAATTATACAAAATGTTTATATAATTAGTAGCCTGTGTTATTCTGATGTATAACATATATTACTGTAAAGTTTCATTTTAATATATTCAGTAGTTTTTTTGTGAAACATTCAGCCTCACAAAGTATCATTGAATCCTTCCTACGAATTCTATATATAGTATTAGTAAGGTGGATTTAATGATAATTCATTGTTTTTATTAAAATTTCAGCAAAAACGAAGTGGACCAGCTCGACCACGCCGTCCTGGCTGTGGGCTATGGAGTCCTAAATGGTTCAAAATACTGGCTAATCAAGAACTCGTGGTCCAACTTGTGGGGGAACGACGGTTACGTGTTAATGGCGGCCAGAGATGATAACTGTGGGGTGCAAGCCGCTCCCACTTATGTATTGATGTAGATGGGGAAATGGAGAGAAGGAAATGGGGAGCGGGAGGAAATAGGGGGCGGAAACGTAGGGTGGTGAATAGGGGAGGGTCGCTTCAAGTATTACGTAACGCAATTTTGTGGGGAGGTGTGTTTATCTATGTTTATGTCGGTCTGTGGCATCGTAGCCCCCAAACATAAAATCGGACATTGTCTTATGTAATATTTGAACGGTCATTTGTTGTTAGGGAATGTAGGGAATAAGGGGAGTATGATCATGTACTTTAGATAGTGTTTGGTAACTTAAGTAAGAAAATATTTAGCTTTGATATTATGTTATTGTGTATTGATATGCACTTTTAATATAAATAATATGATATTTATGTAAAAAAAACATATCAGGTTTCCTTTCTTTCAAATTAATATTTTTTTCTTTATTTTATTATAAAAAAATATGTGTTTGTATAAAATTTATTTGGATGTGTAATTGTAAACTTGTAACGAATATAGTAAAAAAATTAGCTGTCAATTTAATGTCAATTTTTCATTCAATAGACAGTGATGAAGATTTTAAGTTTTTAGGTTTAAACGTAATTTTTATGAAAAGATGAATTATTTTGTTTTTATAGATATGATATAGAAGTAAATATATCTTTATGCATAGACTTTATGTAAACAACATTCCACTCATTTAAGAATTCTCTTAAGTAAAACGGCTGTGCCATTAATTTGCTCTCTTTTTTATTGGCATTTATAATATTTTCTTATGTATAATGTGTTACTATATTAATAAATATATTTATAGTTAAAGTTAAAATTTAAGAAAAACGTAGTAAAAAGGATGTTTTATTTTATAATTCTCGGATGAATTGGATTACTGTAATCGAATAATTATAATAAATTAAAATACATTTAACTCATGAAATATTGTTATAGATTATATTTTAGCTTAAAACTTAAAGCTTTTAAAGTAAAAAGTATGTTTTGTAATTTCAAATAAATATTTAATTAATATCTATTAGTGTTTTTTTAGCATCACGCTGAATCCCGCACGTAGCAGGGTAGACAGACGGAAACTCCGTTTCCCATTAAGATCTTCCGTTTCTCACTTTCCGCCGAATTCTTAAGGCATTTTAAGTGGAGGAACTCAACGCCGCGCTTTAACTACCAGAGCGAGAAAATTAAAATATTGAATATATCATTCCCCCACGAGTGGAAATCGAACCAAGAACTGTCGCGTTTGCAATCGCACACGTGTACCTGCGCCACTTCGGCATTACTAGATTATTATTATTGTATATATTGCAATAAAAAAAAAACATTTATGAGGGAGCATTGTATTGTGTAATGTTTTTTTTTAAATAATTATATCAAGCGAAGCGAACAGTGTGCTAAACCCTCTAGTAAACAAAATAAAAAATAATTATATTTTTTAATTGAGCTTATATTGTGTTTAATGTGGTGGTACCCATATACACATATTGCCCATTTTCACTTGGTTTCCTGGACACACGTCTTGATGAATTGTTTTCTTGTACTGAAATAGAAATAGTTTGTTAATGTCTTTTTCTTTTTTTTTAGCTTCACGCTGTATCCCTCATAGTGAGACAAGCAGAGGGACACTGTTCCCGCAAAATTTTCAAAGCATTAGGTGTTGAGTGGTGGAACTAAACGAAGCCCTGTCTTGTTACCAGAGCAGATTCATTGTCACGACTGGGAATCGAATCCACAACAGTCACACGTTGTACAAACTGATAAGAACATAAAAGAAAAGGAAAGTATTACCGTCCAATAGTTCCAAGGTGGATAATGTGGGATCCACACCTTGTGTTTCTTCTCAGTCTCCTGCATCTCCTCCTCCGCCAAAGTTCCCTTCCCAGGAGCCGAGGGGTCCTCACCAGACTTCTCGAATTTAGGAGTTCTTAGTATATCCTTAAGTAAATGTACTAAAGTATCATATTTTTTTAGCATTTCTATACGATTTTGAAGTTTATTTGTTAATACGTCAATATCTTTTTGTAATTCCTTCTTATTTTTAACTCTAAGTGTTCTAACATGTTCTAGGTAGTTCTTTTTATTTTTAACTTTCTGTGTTTCTTCGGCGATAATATTTTTTTGTGATTTATGTATTCTTATTAAAGGTATGTACAGAGCATTTGATTTTCCATCATATTCTATCGTATACGGTTTCTTATGTGGCACTATTCTTCTTAACAACACTTTCCTTTCGTCTTTACCAGAAATTTCTTTATCTAATCTATTTAGTTTAATCATTTCCGGTACAGCCTTTATGAGATCTTTTAAAAGTGACAAATTTTCATCCTTATCTTTTCGAAATTTGTTAAAATTGATAAGTTTTAGACCACTGCTTGATTGAATTGTAAAAATAAGTAAAAATATACATATTGCCTTTTGTAAGTCGAATACAAACATTCTATACGTTTCTATTCCAATTATTTTTGCTATTAAATAGTTATGTGTAATTGTAATTTAATCTCATGCAAAGAAAAGGCAGTTTATTGTTTCAACGTCATTTTAATTACATTAAAATTATGCAATGTATGACGTCGACGGACGGATATTTATTGTTAAAAATTAGTTAAATAATGGATTTGACACTCCGTTTTCCATTTGCCGATATATTTTAGAGACATTCCGTGTTGAGTGGCGGAACTCAACAACGCGCTTTGTCTTATTACTACAGCAAAGAAATGAAAATATTTCATACTTCCGAGTGGGATAATATACTAGCATACTCATATAATTTATTTCAGTATTAATTATTATTCGCCCACACACCACCCGTAATATTTTTATTATGCTGAATTTGCCAACAGATTAATACATTCAATCATGAACACTATGAATAATAGGATGTTATCGGCGGAAAGGGCGCCACCCGCGGGACTCGAGCTCATCTTGCGGCCGTAAATAGAGCGTTGAATTATTTTAATTTTACATTTTTTCTTTTCATTTATAAAAGCCGAAGATTATCTTCATTAAATTTCCTTGATGATGAAATAACTTTCGCTCGTAAGTTTTAAAATAAATGTCAAATAAAAATTGATGAAATATCATCTTACAATTTTCAATTTAATATTTCCACGAAATGCCTTATCTTCACTTATTTATAAGATATACGGTGTCGCGGACCATTTTTTAGAACTAATAAAATTTGACATTTTTGTCATACAACATACTGACATATAATTAACTATTTTTGCAGCGCACGCGCTTATAGCATTTCGATGGCGTTCCTTATTATTGTTATTTCGTTATTTAAGAGTAACTTGACTTACACCGTAATGCTATATAGCCTATAGCACTTCTGAAGAATGCAGCTTTCACACAAAACGAAAAGAAAGTAAATCGGACCAGTAGATCTAGAGATCTTAGCGTTTAAATAAATAAAGAAACAAACAAACACTTCCGCTTTATTATATTAGTATAGATTCCCTATATTTTTTAGCTTCGCATAAAAAAAAATAAAAATTTTAGTTTGGGGTTCTTTTACATTGATAGATGCAATCAAATGTAATTTTTTCATATACATATATTCCATGTGCAGACAGCGGTAATGTAACAGACATTACATATAATTATAATTATATGTGTATTAGATATCTCAATCTAAGCATTCCCCGAGTGGGGATTGAACCCTAAACCATTTCGCTTACGATCACGATCTTGATATAATTAATGTTCTTGACAGACTGACAACAAAGTTATCCTATAAAGGTTCCGATTTTCCCTTTTGAGGTACGGAATCCTGAAAATAAAACAAACCCATTTAACGATGGCATGTAATAAAACAACAAAATTTAAAAAAATATATTATTTTTTACAAATTGACTACAGTTTAGACAGATTTATTTATATTCTACATTTTAATTAACATTTTTACACGATGATTTAATTCATAAGTATAAATATCATTCATCATAACGGCAGTGAAATATGTATTTACATGTATTGAAGCCATATTCCACAAAATAATTTCATTCCACCGCATGGGAATCGAACTCACGGGCGTTGTGTTCACATGACTATGCTGTCGCTACTCCAATACGGCCTCACATAAAAGTATTCAACATAAAATAATATTTTGTAATTTTCGAAGGATTGGTTTCAATTTCCCCAATTTATCTTTTTTTAAACTTTTTATTAATTATAATTAATAAAAAACCGAAAAATATTACACATTTTAAATATTAATATTTTTTAAAGAAGTCTAACAATATTCTTCATAATTTCTCTGTTATTCTGTCTATTTTTGATTAAATTAGCAAAAACGGGTAAATCGAATAAATCCACCACTCTAGGTACCAATACACTTTCTCTTTCAACTCTTTGTGGCCGCATGTTACACCATTTGCACGAATCAGGAGAAGGTGCCAGTAAATACCGGAATATAGGCCTTTCTTGATATTCCTGTGATATTGTAAAAGGTGTTAGAACATCCAGTAATAGAAATATGAATGTATATTTCATCTGTAAAAAATATTTAATAGCTTATGAGCGGTTATGTCTGTATGCTTATTATTTATTTTGTCAAAAAAAATCAGCTTCACGCTGTATCCCGTACACAGCAGGGTAGAGGGAACCTAGTGTTCAGACACTCCGTTCCGTTGCGTGTTGAGTGGCAGAACTCATATTTATTTTGTATTTATTTGAAATACCTACCCGTATGATTATAAGTTTATGTTGTGAGTTCAATTTCAGGGAGTATGAGGCGTTGAATCCCGTCACTCAATGCATTTGGTAACAAGACAAAACGTGGCGTTGAGTTTTGCTACTTTACCCGCAATGTCTCTAGAATAGGGCGGAAAGTGGGAAGCGCAGTGTCTTAACACTATGAAGCATATTCCCTGGGTCTACCCTACTAGATAGCAAGCGGGATAGAGCGGGAAGCTGACAAAAAATCACATATACTATCTCACGAGACGCCACAATGACATCACATATCATTATAAATTATAATTTCTATATATTAATATATTACCTTCATCGCCATAAAACGTTATCAGTACAAAGCGTACAAAGCGTACGTCGTACAAAGATAATAAAACACAAACATTCGTTGAGAATATTTTGCACGTTCAATTTAAAGTAATAATTGCGTTAGCCCGCCGTGTTATTGCAAAATAATTGGCACCAGAGATAAAAGCTTTGTGTGTAACGCTATAATAGATAATTAATTTATATTTACAGGCACCTAGGTGGGTATAGTTAAAATATGTTTAAAGAAAATATTCTGATATTGGCGCTCATAAGTATGGAATATATAATTTTTTGGTATGCTGTTGACCCTATTGGTCTCTACTGCACCACCGGGTTTGGTGGGAGGTCGAGCTAGAGGAACTGATCTTGGCTTGGTTGCTTTTATATAGGTGCAAAGAAAGAGATTCTACGAAGTCTCCTGTAAGACTTCGGCTCGGGTACTTCGTTCGTATTGGAGGGCTTTGCTTCGCTCGGGCCGGGTTCAGCCTTCTGGGTAGGTCTGTGGAGACCCGTCGCGTTTTGTAGGAAATTAGAGTATATGGCCTCCCGCCCCATTCCCGGCTGCAGTGTATATTATATATAAAAGACTGCTAGATAACGCATAGCTGAAACTAAGCGGCGGAGAACGCTGAAATTTGGCATTTTTTATTAGACGTTGTGTCGCTGCGCTACTATAGCCCCTTCTTTTATCTTCATTTTTCTTGTCATTATGAGTGTTATTTTTAGTTTAAAATACCTATGTACCTAAATATTATCTGTAAAAATTAATCAAGTATAAAACATTGTCAATGGCTGCACGAAGTTAACAAAAGAAAAAAAATCTAAATGTCATAAAAAGCAAGATGGCGTCAGTTTGATCGCGTCACGTCCCGCCGTAAATGTTTTCTTCGGGACGCGCCGTAAATTACCCTTAAAAGGTTTCTTTAGTCTTGGCGAAACTAAATTTCATGTGATTTTAGCCGTTTAAGTGTAAAATTAAGTGTTTTATTTTTATTTTCTTCTAATCTTCTGCGTCAAGTATGAGCATGAGCGTATCTAGAGATTTTTTTCTGGGGCTTTATCTCTGCACAAATATGTTCCTATAAATGTTATTTTCTTAATTTTTCGGGGCAATTTTTTTGTTATTATTTCTAGGGTGGGCACTGACCGGCTCTCGGTTCGGCTCCTCCTCTTCCTACGCCCATCAGTATACCCATATGACCTAGAGATACATTCAGTCCTATAATTTTGAGCAATTTTAAAGATTTTTTTTTACAACTCAACAACGATTTAAAATAAAGAATGTTTTTATGTTTACTTGTTCAAACTAATCTCCGGAATAGCTGATCCAAATTTTATATGAGTTTCACTAAAAGATAGGGGAGGATGTGGAGCTGCATGTAGCGTTTTTATCCCGAAATTCACGCGAGATTTACATTTACACGGGATAAACCGCGTTTACCGCGCGCGAGTTTCTACCACTGATATAGATATGAATTCCATAAAATAATTTTTGGGAGCAAAAATAAATAAAACCCCAAAAAACCAACTCTTAAAACAGCCAACCAATGTTCGATAAATACACATAAATAATACTATAATCGTATTAAGGTTGTCGTGGAGCAGGGGCACTGTGACTATAACAATGACTATGAGGAAATAAATAATTATTTAATAATATACTCTTTTCTTCGCTTCAGTCAAGGCAAAAGCGCAAGTTCCGGTTCTCTGGGCGTTTGGTTTTGCGGAACTTGGCGGAAAGTGGGAAACGGTGTGTTTTAACTCTAGTTATATACAAGATACAGCGTGAAGCTTCAAAAATCGTAAAGATAAGGGGCGCGAAGATGCGGGCGAACCGCTAGTACCTAGTAAATAAATTTATATACATAATTAATCCACTCTAACAATTTCATTTGAAACCTATGAAAAAACGCCATTGTTTAGAAATATACTCTAATGATTAAGAAACTGATTTAGATTAAGAATGTTTTCAAAGTTAAGATTCTTCTTTGAGAGTTTTAGTAAAATCAGACTTTATGTAATTACTGAGTCTGACTTCTCTGAAACAGAATTCGCAGATGCTTTTTAAATTCTAATTTGGATATAAAGAGCATCTCATCATCCTATTTTTAAGTATTTATAAGTGTAACGGAAATATTTAATGTTTTTTTATTGTGCAAGTACATTTTTACTATTAACTGAAAACGCAATGTGGTTGGTGGGTTTGAGTCACACTCGAGGGAAATAAATATTCCTCGCTCTGGTAACGAGGTTAAGCGCGGCGTTGAGTTCCGGCATTCGTCCAGAATTTGGCGGAAATTGAGAAACGGAAATGTTTTAATGGGGACGAAAAATGGGAACGCCTCTACATTAGATTCCCAGGTTCCCTTTGCGTAATCCGATATGTGCGGGATAGAGCGTGAAACTAAAAAAATCAACGAACTGACAATTGTCAGCCAAGGTAAGTGCTTCAGTTTGTAAATGTGTAGGTAAATCCGCCTCTATTAATGCTGTTCTTATAAAATATCTGTTATATCTATTATATCTATTATTTACTTTCGAAATATTAATAAGTGTTTTTTTTAAGTTTTCATGAATAATCCTAAATACATTTATTATTTACTCCAACTTGAAATCGAAGTAGTCACCCTCTAAAACCTTTTAATATGTAGCAACTGTGTCACGTAAAACGACGATAGCACCATTTTATGAGATAAGCCTCTCCGAAGAGGGGACGTTACAGTGTAAGCCCAACTTTTATCAACCAATTCACTTTGAATGCCGAAACTGTTGTAACACTTATAATTGATAGCTTTTTGGCTGGTGGTTTACGTGATTTTTCCTGGGAAAATGGGGAAATGTACTTTACTATATTGTATCCAGCATATAGTAGGGTAGCTAGAGGAAAGCTTGAAGTTTTGTTGAGACACCCCGCTGTCCATTTTACATACGTTTCTTCGTTTCTTCGTTCAAAGGGAATGAGTTATTTTCCTCTGGAAAGACATAGCGCGGTGTTGAGTTGCTGCTATATCGCAGCCAAAATCAACATATAGCTTCAAGCTATATATTGATTTTGGGCGACAAACGGAGATAGATACTGTGAAGGTTGTTTTTGCCTGCCTACCTATAATAGGACATAACTTGAAGGAGATGGCGCCCACAATTTTGTTTACTTGGAGTTTAAGACTTAAAATGCAAAATCCCGTTTTCTCCGATACCCATTGGAATTTCGAGAAATCTTGTCCTGTTCCTACAAAATTTCCTGTTTCTAAGTCCATTAGTTTTGTCTGTGTGTTACCTGTGAGTCATTCAGTAAAGGAAAAGCTTTATAGTATACTAGTGGGCACGCGCAGCTTCGCCCGCGTATTTGCACCCTTATGGGTGACTTCTAAAAAAACCACGAAACACGGTTCAATAAAATATTTTTAACAATTTAATTTTTTATAAAAATATTTTAAATATTTTCCGTATAAACTTTCAACCCCTTATTTGAACCCCTAGGAGATGAATTCTTAAAAACCATGAAACACGTGTTCAATGAAATATTTCTAAGAGTCTGTATTTCAAATTTTATAAAAATCGGTACAGATTATAATTTTTTTCTATACAAACTTTCAACCCCTATTTCATCCCTTTAGGGTTAAAATTTTTCAAATTCCCTTCTTAGTGGATGTCCAGAATATGAAAATAAACATCTGCCCAAATTTCACGTTTCTACCATCAGTGGTTACGGCTCTGCGTGCGTCTTACCTCAGTCAGTCAGCACAAGTCCTTTTATATATATAGATATGTATGTATATCTTAACATTTTTAAAGTGTTGTTCCACACTTAGGAAAGAAAAATACTTATTAAGAGAACGTATAAAAATTATTACCTATGTGTGGAATAACATTTTAAAAGTGTAAATAAATATTTAAAAATAGTATTCTCTCTTGTCAAACGATAATTCTAAGTAATTATCTTTGGGTAGCGGAAATTTGTAAAAATCTCCCTACAGTCATGCTAACAACATAAATAAGTTGTAACAAGCGTATAAGAATTTTGACGTTCCTCGATTAGAATGTATGGCTTAGCTGGTCAGAGCATTTGGACGGTTTCCAAAGAGGAGAAGAGGTTCAAATTTTTAAGTGTTTTCTTAATAAGTATACACGTATGTAAATGATGAAAACAGCCAAAATCATGTAAATGTGACTTATGTATATATATTTCAGCAAACTTAGTCATAGGTACGTCTCAAGGTAGTCACGTGCGAGAATATGAAATAATACGATCTGAGTATAGTTGGTCTAGCTTAAACGGCTTATAACGACTCGCCTTCAGAACTTCAACTCCTTATTTGTTTAGTATAATGTATGAGTTAGACTCGCGGTCCTTTGACTTATTTGTCATTGTAATGATAATATTTCTTGTTTTACAATGAAGTTGATGAATTCAACTTTGCTTTTATACAAAGGCAAATTCGAGTGTAAGTAGGTATATGAGACCATCACAGTGGATTCCCAATCAAAGAAGTCAGTTATTTTTACTTCCTCGCTCTGGTTACAAGACATAGAACTGGTTTAAGTTTTACCTCGGTTGGGGCGCAATGTTTCAAAAATCGGGTGATGGTGGTGGGGAACGAAGTATCTTAAAACTAGGCTCCCAAAGACAATTGCAGACTGATAGAGAAAGTACAAAGATGCTCCTTAAATGTCTACATTTATACTTGTATACTAAAATCAAAAAATAAAATCAAATTAGCTTTACACTGTATCCCGCACACAGCAGGGTAGGCTGAGGTAACCTAGTGTGCGTGTTGAGTGGCAGAACTCAACGCCGCGCTTTGCCTCGACACCAGAGCGAAGAAATTGAAATATAAATTTAAGTAAATATTTCATCTCCTCGAGTGGGGATCGAACCCACAACACAGTCACAGGTTTTACAGTCACACTTTGTGCCCCTGCGAGACAACTGGCCTCAACTATTTACTTTACTTTTCTTGTATACTATCTATTCTAATCTTATAAACTTGAAAATATAGCAACAAACCTTCAATGGGACTAAATCCTAAAACTTAACAAATACATATTCATATCTACTCATTCATTTGTTGCGGACAAAGTTTGTTGAATGCGAGGCGAGGCGAGGCGAGGCGAAGCGTCGTTTAGTCATTGTTGGTACTGTTGTTGGAGAATAATTGTTGGTATTTATATAATTATAAGCGTTCTGGGAGCACTTTAGCTGTGTTAGAGGAATAGTCGAAATTATCGATACGTAAGAGATGCCTTTAATTTCATTTTTGTAGATTGGTAAAATACTAAATATTCTCTATTCTTATTTGTTTGTTCCTCTTCTTTTTCTTGATATCCACTTACATTCCCAAAGCTCCGACAGATATGTAGTACTGAAAATTCCTCTTCACAGTATTCCTTTTATCACCAATTACTTTATTACTAAAGAAATCTTCAGCTACGTAATTCTATATCGATCAAAATGAGAGAAGAGAAGAAGCCCAAAAATCCTTAAAAAAAAATCACATTTTAAATATGTATTATTGGCTATTCTTGTATTATTTTATTTTTTTACAAATTTTTTATTGTGTGTTTTATTGTAATTTTGTCCGCCTAATTTTTAGGATATCGCGTGTCAAATGGCGGACTTTTACTCCGCTCTTTGTCTTGTCGCCAGAGCAAGCAATAGAAATAACTCATCACCCCTAATAGGAATCAAACCCATAGGCGCCACGTTTGCAGTCACACGCTGTACCTCAAAGTAGATAGCATATAAATTTAATATTTATTTTGCACAGTAAAATCGATTCGAAACAAAAGACGTTGAAATGTCGTCCGAGAGGTCGATTGAGCAAATACATCCTCCTGACGTTGACCGATTGTTCCTCCGCTCACGGAAATGGAGAATGTAAATACATTTAAAAGTTTTAAATCATACAAAAACAAATATTAATAAATATATTGAAAATGTACGGTGGCTTTCATTTCGAGTTATCAATTGATGGAGTGATGGTGCTGTAGTTAGTGTCGTGTATAACAATAACGTGGAGGTTGCGACTTCAATTTTCATTTTAGTGGTTCCACTTTTTCCAGCGATAGGCAGAGAGAACCGAGTGTAAGGCACTATTTTCTCTGCACACTGTCCAATTTAAGAGCTTTGTCAGTCAGTGCAGTAAAAAACAAAATCCCAATGAATATTATAAATGCGGAAGTAAATCCTTTCTCTTTGTTACGCTTTCACTTCTTAGCCACGCCAACCGATTTTTATCATCTTTTTTTGTAGATATATAGAGTTGTGCTCTGGAAAGGACGTACATATATCGAGAGGAACGACCTTAAGTCCCTATACGTTGATTTTTTTTTTAACTTTTTCTAAAAATATTGGTAAAGCGAGTTATTAATTATCAGCTTCATATCTATTCACACACAATAGGACAGGCAGAGGGAACTCGGTGTTAAGGTACTCCATTGCCCATTTTCCGCCAAATTTCAAAACTGACTTTGTCTAGAAGCCAGAGCATAGAAACGAAAATATTAAATATTACCCTAGTGGGAATCAAACTCACAACCAGTTGCATTTACAATCACACTTGGCCTTGCGCTAGGACTGGCCTCGTTATTATTTAGTTTATTGGTTGTTAATATGTATAATATATTGTATGAAATATTTATTTACATTTATATTTTTATTTTTTCGCTCTGGTGTCGAGGCAAAGCGCGGCGTTGAGTTTCGCCACTTAACACGCAATACCTCCAGAACTTGGCGGAAAGTAGGGAACGGAGTGTCTTAACACTAGGTTCTCTCGACCTACCCTGCTGTGTGCGGGATACAGCGTGAAGCTGATTTAATTTTGATTTAAATTTAATTTTTAATATGTAGTATAGTCAAAATGGTTTAATCTAGCAGAACAAGAGAGGCGCTTGTAAAAATGAATTTGTCTATACGTATAGTACGACTGTGTATATAACGCTCACTCGGTTACATTATTTCAATTTGTTTGAAAAATTCTTTGGGGTTACGTAGAGTCATAATAAAATTGCCAATTTTTGTTATTTATAGCCTTGAAACAGGGTAAGCAGAGAATATCTAGTGTTATGATATTCCGTTTTATACTTTCTAAAATTAAATTAAATTAGCTTCACGCTATATCCCGCACACAGCAGGGTAGGCAGAGGGAACCTAGTGTTAAGACACTCCGTTCCCCACTTTCTGCCGAATTCTGGAGGCATTGCGTGTTGAGTGGC
>DWQW01005629.1:0-17486 GCA_018249695.1 Heliconius erato demophoon
CCTGCGCCATGACTGGCTTCAATTTGATCGGAACATTATTTTAATTAAAGTTAAATTGACGTTACTTATAAGGTAATATTAATTGGTAACATATTTGGAATTTATATAGTGTCTGTAAATATAAATTCCATTTCATACTCTGGTCGGTTTTTCAGCTTGGCTTTATATTCTGCATATTAACAAAGAAGGAAAAGAGTACGTAGTGTTAAGACACTAGTCTACTTTCCCACCCGCTTTCGAGACATATCGTGTTGAGTGGAAGAACTCAATGAAGCGCCGCGTATCTTACCAGAAACATGATACAGGGAATCTAGGAACCTAGGGTTAAGGTCCTTTCGTTCCCCGCTTTCCGAGGAATTCATGAGGCATTGCGTATTGAGTGGCGGAATTTAACGCTACATTTGCCTCGTTACAAGAGCGACAACATTTGAAATTATTTCTCTGAGTTGGAATCGAAACCAAAACTGCACAAACTTGTGCCACTGCGCCACGACGGCCTCAACAATATCGATATCATAATATCAATATATTTTTTTGTATATAAAAATAATAATAAACGCATTATGCATTTTAATCCTCACAGTTAGAGCGTTCAAGCACGAACAGAAATTGATTATTGCTAAAAGCCCGCCATAATGTACCGTGAACAAAAATTAAATATTTATCAATTTTTTTTATATGTAAAATACGTTTTTTTTGTCTTATATAACTGATATAGCGGTGTGTATCGTGTTTGAATCCCATCGGTTGAATTTTTTATTAGAAAGAAACTCCGTAACCGCTAGTGTAAGCAAAAAGTCACTTTTCTATGTTTATTGAAGCAACGGATGTGGCTGTGGTTTTGTGGTCATTTTTTTTTATCAGCTTTGCCAATGCCCAGTTTTCGGTATAGAGTGCTATTGCGTGTTTAGGTAATCACATATTTTACACTGTACTATATTTTTGGGAAAAAAATAATATAACAAAAATAGTAATGGGCTTAGCTCCGCCAGGCCATATCTCTAGTACCGTGTTGGGGTATAATAGGAGAGGTGTGATACCTACCCAAAAATTGGTGCCAACTCTTGGACTACTATGCCTTGTTACCAGGGAAAATGAAAATAATTCGACGCCCTAATGGGGCATCGAACCCAGAACCATCGCGTTTACAGTCACTATCGCTGTGCTATGACGAACTGTAATAATATTCTTTTTGTAATATACATATATATTTTTTAAAGTCTATTTATATCATGTGCAAATACAAAAGTTATATTTAAATCAGCTTCACATTGTATCCCGCATACAGCAGGTTACGTAGAGGGAAACCTAGTGTTAAGACAGCCCATTCCCAACTTTCCGCCGAATTCTGGAGGCGTTGCGTGGTGAGTAGCGGAACTCAACGCCGCTTTTTGCCTTGACACCAAGCCGAAGAAACGAATTTATAAATTTAAGTAAATATTTCATCTCCTCGAGTGGGGATCGAACCCACAACCAGTTGGTTTTACAGTCACACTTTGTGCCGCTGCGCCACGACCGGCCCCAAGATATATTTAAGCGCAATTAATCGACTACCAATATTGGAAAGTGCACTAATTGTCAACATTATGCAAAAATGGCCACTATGTGAAATGCGACGACGGATTCCATCACGTATTTAAAAATTCATACTATACTTATTAGAAATATAACACTTATAGTAAAGGGACTAAGGGTTATAATGCTTTGAAGTTACGTTTTATTATTGGAACTTAATATGGAAGGAAATGATAGTCTTCCTATTTTGTTTCGTGCTGTATACAATAGACGAATAAATAATAAATTTGTTTATTGAAAATGTGTTTTATTTCTTTACTTCTAATACTAATGTTATAAAGCTGATAAGTTCGTTTGTCTGAACACGCTATTCTCAGGAACTAGTAGGTTAGTATTGAAAATGTTGGAATATTTTTTGTTTCTTACTTTTCTCTGCATCTTCTTTATGCATAAATGAATCATGTAACACAAAAAAAATCTATTCGATCCATTAATTCTGAAAATAAAAAAAACATAAACTCTTTAGTTTTTAATATACAACTCACAACACCTAAAATCTGTACATTACATTATTACATCACTATAGGCTAGTCCTGGAGCAGAGGCGCATGCGACAGTAGACGCGTCAGGTTGTGGGTCCGATTTGCACTCGAGAAAATGAAATATTTAATATTTTATTTTCCTAGCTTTAGTTACGAGGCAAAGCTTGGCGTTGAGTTCCGCCACTTGGGGAACAGAAATTCTAAATGGGTATGGGGTGTCTTAACACTAGGGGTTACCTCTACCTTCCCCAATACAGCTTTAAACGTATACGTAACAATATGCTTTCATTAGAACACACATTACCTTATAACAATTTTAATAAATAATTATACAATATATAATTTCAATAAATAATTGACTTAGTATATATTTTTCAATACATTTTTTTATTAATAAATGCAAATACTGATTAGGATTTATTAAATCTAGAAAATAACATGCACAGATTAGAACACGGAAATGTGTAAAGCGTGATTTAATTATCTGTTCCGTATTCCTAATTTACCGCCAAAATATTACTTACTGGTCGGTGGAACAAAAACCAATTATACTTTAATTCGTACGACCGTTACCGGAGCGAGGAAATAAAAAAAAATAAATATTTCATTTTATTTCCTCGAGTGGGAATTGAACTCGCGACCTATCACATTTACTAGTCGGACCGTTGTGCTCCTACGCTACGACTTGTCTCACACGTATAATATCTAATTGGAAATTTATTTCTAAACTCTAGCCCGTATTTGTAAGCCACTGTGTGAATGAACTGAATGAAAACGGCATCTCAAGATCGATCTTAGACTTGAGAGCGGCTTATAAACTCGGGCGTAACTCTTAATTACGAATGAAAATGACTAAGAGTTGCGTTTAACACAACACATTCTAGGCGCCCAAGGTAACACTGACTACCGATACCTGTAGCCTATGGGTTACAATGTAAACATTAACGTGACATACGCCTCTATCTGCTGCATCTACGCTATCTAAAGCCTACCTCGATAAAAAACTTTCTTACATTTTTTTTCTATAATATAGTTTTAGCAGCTTTAAAACTATAATATATTAGTACAAATTGGCATACGTTGAGAATAACTTTTGTGATTGTGATACAGCGTGTTAAGAAACAATCATATTGTTTCTTAACACGCTGTATCCCGCACGTAGCGAGGTAGGCATAGGGAAACTAGGAACCTAGTGTTAAGACAGTTCATTAATTGTTTCTTTCGTCCGAGTAGAAGTCGAACCCATAACCGTCGCGATTACAGTAAGACGCTTGTGCCCTCGCGCACACCCACGTTCCTTTTTTTACGAACTATGGAAAATATGAAAAATTAACTCAAATACTCTGTATTGGTAATTTTCATGAATATAGAACGAAAACGTTGGATACTGTAATTAAACAATGATTAAAGTGTACAATTAAAACTCGATTTCCGTGAGAAGTGGCAACCGGAAGTGGTTTTATGTAATACATTAACTTTATAACATTACATATTGTGTGTTGCATAATAATTAGTTAATATATATATATGTAGGTCGACTTATATGTTGTCTTTGTTCTTATTTTTTCTAAGTGTTATTTGTTTCTATAGATATATATATATATATATATATATATATATATATATATATATATATATATATATATATACATATCTATGTAGCTTAGGCCATTTCGTAATTTTTTACTAATTCCACGGCTTGTTTGTAGGTTCGCTTCAATTTCACGCTGTTTCCCGCACACCGCAGCTTAGGCAGAGGTTACCTATTGTTACTTTGGACTTTTTAATAGATTTTTTAAAAGCCTATATTTTTGTAAAACTCAGTCAGTCAGAGTCATTTTGAGGGACCTTTTCTTAAAACGCCATAATTCAAATTGAAACGTATTTTAATATCTTAGTATATATCGAGAATATTACAAATATGAGAAAAAAATTGTTTAAATGTGTTAATTAGTTCTTCTTAGGTCTTTTGTAATGGTGTATTCTGTTTCATTTATAAACTCGATTTACTAACAATAATTTGTTAGTATTATAATATATTTTTTTTTGTATTAGTAATTTTTTAGTAATAGTTTAGTGGTACTAATTGATAAAAAATATGTTTTAAAATACTACAGTTCGATTCCCGCTCAAGGAAATGAAATATTTATTATAAATTTATATTTTTTATTTAAAATTTTAGAATTTAGAATTCGGCCGTTCCCCACTTTCTGTTGAATTCTGGAGGCATTCCGTGTTGAATGGCAGAATTCAACGCCACACTTGCCCTCGACACCAGAGCAAAGAAATGGAAATATAAATGTAGGTAAACAAGCAGTCGGTTTTATAGTCACACTTTGTGCCGCTGCGCCACGACTGGCCTAATAATATTATTGTATTAATATCTATTAAAGGATTGCTTAAAAAAGGTATACTGAATTACGTAAGTTTTTTTACTAGCTCTTCTGTTTAGAAGTCAATTTTTTTACTAACTGCTTAAGATAAAGTAGGAAGTACGTACATATTTATGATATAGGAGTGTATTGTCTTGAGACATATCTCGAGGCAGTTTATATAACATCTTATTGTTGTTAGAATGTAATTCTATTTTCTCATAACCCACATCCGGTCTGCTATTCTGAAATACACCAGTGTTTTACCTAATAATATTATACTATATTTTAAAGGAATGTGACCTTTTGAATAATAAAAATCTAATAATTTATTATAATTACGAAAATTTGTGCATGGATGTTTGTTGCAAAATATGTTTATTTTTTTCTATGCTTTATGCTATTTATTGTTTGTAAAGTATTATATTTATTAGTATTAGACCAGAAAATATTGGCAGGAAAATAAATCATGATCAAGTGAATTCGTTGTGGCGCACTGGTGCAGCGTCTGACTGAAGGCGACGTTTGGGGATTTGATTTCGACTGGGTAGTATGAGTATGAGTTATCTTTCTTGCTTGTAATAAGACAAAATGCGGCGTCGATTTCCAGCACCTAACATATATGGTCAGGAAGCTTGGGCGGAAAGTGGAGAATAAAGATTTTTATCTTATTATAGGATATAACGTGAACTAAAAAAATCTAATGGTAATTCTACGATCTCCATATAAGTTAGTATAAAAGTGTTTGGGTGAGATTTAGAATTTTGTGTATTGAGATCTATCTATATAATTATTACAAAAAAACATAACAATCTACAATTTATTCATTAAAAAAAAAAGACTATTAGAAAATCCCATATAAAAATAGTTAAAATAAACTAATATTACGCAACGCTTAATATGTAGGTCGTTTAATTAGCCGCCGAAACCAAGTTAATTACGTGTCAATCTCAGCTTTGACAAACCGCATTGTTTGAATTCACACCTAACGACTTCTCGTTTTATACGAATATTAGGTATTAGGTCCATTTTACATGTAGCGTCGGTGGCATGGTGGGTGTTGGTTCTATTCCCGCTCGATGAAATTAATTATTTAATAGTTTAATTTCTTCATTCTAGTAACGATGGAAAACGCGAGGTTGAGTTGCGCTATTCAACACGCAATCACTCAAGAATTTGGGGGGGGGGAAAGTAATGAAGGGAAATGTCTTAGTGGAAATAGAGTGCTAAGGAGAAAGTGAGTGGTAGTGTAAACTTTAAAGGAAATTCCTTTGCTCTGCCTAAAGAGAAGATGGCCCTCGAGCAAATTAATTATATTTAAATTATTCTCATTTCTCTGATAAGACAAAGTGCAGCGTTGAGTTCTACCACTTGACACGTCCTTAACACTTAACGCTAGGTGTTCTTTGCCTATAATATAAGCGTGAAATATACCTTTTTTGGCTTTACGTTGTATCCCGCAAAAAGCAGGGTAGACAGAGAAAACGCTTGTTAAATCGCAAATGTAATTAAATGAAAATAATGTATTCTTGTAAATTTAAGTTAGCTTTGCCCAGGTTCCCACGTTCTAACTACTAACAATGTGCGGGATACAGAGTAAAGCTAAAAAAAAATATTAAAAATTAGATTCGTTTTCCGTTTGTAAACATAAAAAAAACTATTATAGGATTTACATATATACGACACTTACGTAGACGAATAACGAATTCAAAATCTATGTAAAACATTAAATGGGAGTCCCTTCAACGAGAAATCAATATTTACTAAAACCTAACGAGAGCTCCACTCTTGTGAGCTGAACAAGTATTACCTAGTTTCAAAGTAGGTGGGTTTCCAACTTTCTGGAAACTGAAGAGGGAATGTACACCGCTTTGGGTATTCAAAAAGTTGTCGGAAACGTTAAATTTTAGGAAATACAGCCTTTTATGTTAATTAATATGAATTTTATTGTGTATCTTGCATTAAGTAGAGTAAGCAGAGAGTGCCTAGTGTAAAGACACTCTGTTCCCACTGCCCAATTTTCAAGTTATTACGTGTTGATCGGCGAAACTCTATGTTGTACTATGTCTTGCGAGAAGCGGCAAACTTCATTATCTTTAGTTCATTCGTCCAATCGAGAATCGAACCCACAACAATTGCATTGATAGTTAGATTGGCATGAATAATATAATTTTATATGATACTTAAGCATTATTTACTTTTATATAGGCTTTTTTTTTCTTTTATATAGTCATTTTTTACTTTTATATTACTACTTAAATTATCTTTCGCATAATTAATCAATCGGCGGCGTTGAGGTCCGCCACGAAACACGCGATGGATCGAACTTCTTTCGATTCGGCGGAAAGTGTAAAACGGAATATCTTAACACTAGGTTCTCTCTGCCTACCCTCTTATAGCGTGAAGCTTAAAAAAATATTTAAAAAAAAATCCGACATATGTTATATAATAATGTAAATCTTTTTGTTAACAAATACCCTTTCTAAGATTACAACCTGTTAACTGTCGATCTCATCCCAAGAAACAATGTTTACTTGATACTGGTAACGTCTTCGTCGGCTCATGTTGATTCAGCTGTGGGTGTTTTATCTTTTCTCACAATAAACCCGTCATAGAACAAATCGAGGCTTAGAAATGGTTACAAGTTCAAATTATTATAATATTGGGCTTGAACCGTCGTTGCGCAGTAAGTGTTTGATTGAAAACGCAGTAGGTTATGGGTTCAATTCTCACTCGAGGAAATTAAATATTTTTTTCCAAATATTAGGCATAGCATAGCGTCGGCGCATTAACAACCAAGCTGTTATCTTATTTTTCGTGATACTTTAAATATTGTGCCACATTAAAAGACTCACTTTGTCTAATCCTTATGAAAATATGTCTAATTTATAAATATTTCCCTAAAAAGGATTGAACTAGCAATCGTGAGATGGAAACTAAAAGGTTGTTGATACCATTTTGGGATTTTTTTTTTATCTACGTACTTGTATTAAAACAGATGCCTTTTTGTCCCGTCTGTTAGATAAAGTTATTTTTGTACAAAAATGTGGTTAGTAAATAATACTTAAAAATAGTATTTTTTTTCCTTTGATAGAAACGAAGCTTTTATCTTCTAAAGGCCTTTTTCTCAGTTTCACGTTGTATCCCGCTTGTAGCAGGGTAGGCAGAGGGAGCCTAGTGTTAAGACACTCCGCTTCTTACTTTCCGGCAATTTCTGGAGGCATTACGTGTTGAGTGACGGATCTCAACGCCGTGCAAATGAAATTATTAAATATTTCATTTCGTTGAGTGGGAATCTAACTCACAACCTTTCGCGTTTACAGTCACACGCTAGTGCCCTTGTGCTATGACTGGCCTCAGGCCTTTGTAAAATATTTAAATACCTACTAAGATCCATTTAAAGAATGAAATGGGGTAGTTAACAACTTGTAACCTGATTAAGACCTAATTAGGCTGTAGAGTTTTTTCTTTAAACCATATTTTTTTTGCTTTATTAACAATTAAAACGTAAAATGGTATACTTTTTATACTGTCATGAGATCGGCTATACGTGTTTTCTAATAATACACGCTAAGTAAAAATCTAGTTATAAATCATTTTTTGCTTCCATTGTCTATTTAAGTCTGTGTGTGTTAGTTAGTTGGGAACATCAAGACTTTATTTCATGTTTTAAGTTTATGAGATTTTAGGGTTCCTTTTATAGGGTACCTTATAAAAAAATGTAAGAACGCATGGAGGTATTAAACTAAAATAATACAATCCCTTCAAGAATAGAAACCTAACACTAAATAACTTAAAATCATGATATATGTATGAAGAGAGGAACGATTTTTTTTCATTTCCTTGTTCTGATAACAAGACTAAACCCGACGTTGAGTTCCGCCACTCAACACGCAATGTCTCAAATAATTGAGCGGAAAGAGGACACAGAGTGTCTGTCTCAACAATAAATTCGGTCTGCCCATCCTGCTGTATCCGATATACATAGTTTTTTTTATAAAAAAAAATAATAAAGGATAAAAGAGGCAGCTCGTAGCGTTGGGGCACAAGCATGTATTGTAAACGGCATAAGTTGTGGGTTCGATTCCCACTCGAGAAAATTTTTCGCTCTGGTGTCGAGGCGAAGCGCGGCATTAAGTTCCGCCTCACGACACCCAATGTCTCCAGAACTCCACGAAAAATAGGGTACATAATGTCTTAACACTGCTCTCTGCCTACTGATACACGAGGGAAACTTCGTGAACCTGACAAAAAAAAACATAATTCTTTAAACACTACTCAAAGGTATCGTTTACGTATACATTTAATAAAAAATAATAATAAAAAAAACAACTCACCGTCTTTTCAAAGGTCAACCACTTTTAAATAACCAGCAAACGCTATCTATTCAGGTAGTTGCATCGTCTTATGAATATTTCATATGTTTTATAAATTAAGACAATAATTTGATCTAAATTGATATGGTTTACTTTAAATAGTTTTTCTTTGGCATGGCTTGTGACTGTTAACGCGACGGTTGTGGGTTCGATTTTCACTTGAGTAAATGAATTGTTTTCATTTCCTCGTTCTGGTTGACAAATAAAGAACAGAGTGTCTTAACTCGCGGATATGAACGATACTGTTCGGTCTGCCTACGTGTAAAATGTGTAAACTTGTAAGAAATACTAATAAATAAATAAATTAATTAACTGCTTATATGTATTGCATCAAATTATATTACCTTATATATTTTAAGGATTATATATCTTAACAATATATAAAAAGCGATTTTACGTTCCTATTAAAACTTTCGTTACCCCACATTCCGCCGGCAGTTCTGGAGCCGTTGCGTGTTGAGTGACGGAACTCACCTTGTATTACCAGAGCGATATTAAATATTACGTTCTCCCGTGAGGGAATCGAACCCACAACCGTCGTACTAAAAGTCCCACACCTGTGCCCCTGCGACACTACTGGCCTCCAAATATCAAAACTTATATGAAAAATATAAATTTATCACAGATTTAATGCAATATAAAAGTTCTACTTAACAATATATTGTAGGAGAGCGGTATTGTAGCGAGGTCGCCACTCACCTGCCTCGGATTTCACCACTGGCTTACGTTACAGCGGTTAAAAGTAATTTACTTAAGTTTTATGGGAAGTGTTAGTAAGTGTTAGGCCAGACATGACGCAGGGGACTCTAAGTGTGACTGTAAAATCGACTGGTTGTGGGTTCGATCCCCACTCGAGGAAATAAAATGTTTATTTACATTTATATTTGTGAGTATTATGTATAGTAGTGAGTGTGAGTTCGATCACTCTTCTAGGAATTGTGTTTATTTTTAGTTTGTAATATAGTTCTTTACGATGTATCCCCCATATAAAAGTGTAGGCAGATGTTTATATTGTTATCAGAGCGAGGAAATGAAAATAATCTCTACCAAGTGGGAATCGAACTCACAACTGTCACGTTCACAGCCAGACGCTGTTCCGCCCCGCCACGGCGACATCTTATCTTTCTATTTATCTTATGAAGTATAAAATATATTCAGCTTTACGCTGAATCCCGCATATACAAAGCCAAAGGGTAACCTAGTGTTAAGGCACCCCTTTCTCTGCTTGCCGTGGAATTTTTCGAGGCATTGCATGTTGCAATGTATGAGAAAACGAAAATATCAATTAATAATACTTAATTAACCCAAGTGGGAATCGAACCCACAACTGTCGCGTTTTCAGTTACACGCTTGTGCCAAAGTGCCACGACGGCCTTTAAAAAAATATATTGAAATAATACATTTCTATATACCAATACAAACGTTACCTATGTAGGAGTGCTTATCTGGTACTTATCCGGACCGACCAAAGGCTGTAATAAAGAGTCTCGAAAAGCCCCACAGAGCTCGCAATCCAACTGGAGAGCATCTGAAACGGTGAGGGCCCAAACGAACGAAAGGTCAAGGTCACGTTATATAACCTTGCAGCATCCCACCCCCCATCTCCTCTTCATCTCGCACCGCCCACCCCTCACGGGAATTGTCGATTTTCATGTAGCTATAGGCTGGTTCGTTTTTAGTGGAGAATCACATTTGTTTTTGAGGCCAGTTTTTTCGCTGGGATACAAACGTGTGACTGTAAACGCGATAGGTTGTGGGTTCGATTTCCACTCAAGGAAATGAAATATTTAATGTTTTCATTTCTTCGGTATTGTGTCGAGGCAAAGTGCGGCGTTGAGTTCTGCCACTCAACTCGGAATGCCTATAGGATTCGGCGGAAAGTTCAGTTTAAGTTGCGTCACAACACTAGGCTTCCTCTGCCTACTTTGATATTCGCTACATACCTACAGCGCAAAGCTGAAACAATTTTTTTTTAGATTTTAGTTACTATTTTTATATAAATAGTAAGTAAATTTGACGTTAATACGGTGGTGTAACAGCGTGTTGCTGTAAATGTGAGGGTTGTGAGTTCGATATATTTTTCGACCTCAACTTTGTGCGGTAGCAATTTTAGTGGAAACGGAGTGTCTTAACACTAGGTTTTCAGGTGACCTCTGCTTACCATACTATGTGCGAGATACAGCGTGAAGCTAAAAAAAATATTGTCACACACCCGCTCTGGTACCCAGACGCGTTGTGTTCCACCACAGTACACGTAATTTTTCGATATTAGGTGGTAAAATAGAAAAGAGAGTGTCTTAACACTATTTTTTTACCTATCCTGCTGGAAACAGAGGTAATTTAGACATTCTGCTCACCATTTTTATGTAACCAGTTGTTGAGATTTCTAATATTCTTTCAATAGAATTGTATAAATGCTGCATATTTTTTCAACCAACATTGAATAGTGATGGTATAAAGGGTTATATTTTTAAAGGCATATTCGTGTTTTCAAGTCACGATTTTTGGCTCGGTTAAAAAATATTTCAAATTTAATCGGTTTCTAAATAAATTTTAATCTGTGGAGTTATCAATTAGGTTTGTCTTTAGTAAGGTTCTGTCTAGGTCGTAGCTTTTGACATGACAAATCAATATTTGATTTAAATTGTTAATATGAATAGCGCTATATTCATATATTCAACTATAAGGTGTCGAACTAATAACTTAATTTTGACCAATTTCTAACTTTCACCAATTTCAATTGTATATGTTTACTTTTATATTTATTTTTTTCACAAAGACAGAAGAAACCTAGTGTTAAGACACTCCATTCCGCTGATTTCTGCCGAATCCAGCCGAATATTTTCTAGAGGCAAATATTAAAAATTATAATTAAATCCCCCGACGGGGTACCGAACCTTAACCATCACGTTTACAGGTACACGTTTGTCCCACTGCGCCGCGACGGTCTCACGGCCTTCTTTTGTATTATTTTGATTAGTTTTATAGTTTTTATACCTAATAGAACGTTTTTGGGGACTCTTTGGCACTCTCCTTTCTGTTTCTCCGTAACAAAAAGGAATAAAATTAACATGAAATTTAATTACATATCTATTTGATTTTTAGTCTTATACCACTGTACGAACGACATTTCAAAAGTATTCAGCGAAATCTCCGCCACCTCCCGACTCACACCAGTCTCCACGTTTTGGATAGTGCTGAGAGACGATTCCCATTATATAAAGTGATAGCTTTCTTTGCTAGCCTTTTTTATATAGTATGACTGTATGTAAACGCGACGGTTGTGGGTTCGATTATCACTTGGAGGAACCAATTATCTTCATTTTCTCGCTGCGGTAACTAGATGAAGTGCGGCGTAGAGTTTTACAACTTGAAACTCAATGTCTCGATAACTGAGCAGTGCCCGGAGACCGGAGTGTCTTAACACTAGGTCTCTGCTGAATGTCTACTCTGGTTCATGCGGGATACAGCTTACAAATAACACGCTATTTTTTTAATTCAAACATGAATAAGAAAAAATGACAGTGTAAGCAGAACATTCACTATAAAATAATTATTCAAATCGTCCACCCCTCGAGAGTATTCTCTTTTGGGTTATTTTAAATGACGCTCTCTTTGAAAAAGTACGCAATTGTAATGAAATGGTACAGCTTTTAAAAATGTTTTTTTTTTTAAATAAAAAAAAGGTTTCTTTTCAAATCACTTTAAATTGTAAATCCGATCCGGTTTTTAATTCAATCTTAAAGCCTAGTATGTTCCTGACTTCATGCCCGACTTGGCGCGGCGTTAAGTGTTGTCATTCAATGTCTTGAAATATAAGGATAAGTGGGGGAAGTAGTGTCTTAGGACTAGACTTTCTCTGCTTATCTCGGGAAGGTGTGTAAGGCTGTTTTTTTATCAAATAAAGAGTTGTAGATTATATTTGGGATTATTTTGTTTTGTTTATAGTGTAAGACAAAACACAGTATTGAGTTCTATCACCCCAATATTTTTAAGATTGCTGAGAAAGTGCAAAACGTAGGTAGTGTCTTAACACTATTTTCTATTTGACGGCGACGTTTCTCTTCTGTACGATACATTATGTTGTAGAAAATGTATGTATGTACAAGGCCAGTTGTGGAGCAGGGACAAACGTGTGATAGTAACAGGTTGTAAGTTCGATTCAAACACGTTGAAATGAGATATTTAATATTTTCATTTCTTCGTTTAGTAAACGAGGCTAAACGCAGCGTTAAATTCCACCACTTAACAATGCCTCAATAATTCGACCGATACTGGGCAACTGAAGTATTTTAAAGGGAACGGAGTGATTAACACTAGGTTCCCAAGTTCCCTCTGCCTACCCTCCTACATGCGGGATACAGAGTGAAGCTAAAGAACTATATACATATACATACACATGTATTTATGTATGTATATAACAAAACAATTGAGGCCAATAAAAAAACTAAAACCAAACTTATTTGAATAACAAGGGGTTTCCGTCGAACGGTAGTGGAGTGACCTCCATCTGAACTCTAGATGACTTCTGACTTGTTGAGCAGAGTCTATTGAAAGAGTTAAATACGGATTTTTGTGTTTTCACTGTAAACGCGAAGGATGTGGGTTCGATTATCACTTACTCTTGACTCACTGTACTGTAGGGACTGTGTAAAATTTTATTTCACCAGTTTCGTAACAAACAATAGGAGATGCCAATTAAAAAATATTGTAAATTATGAAAACTAAGCGTAGCTATACAGTGTTGCGTTATCTCTGCCCCAAGGTCGACGGCCGACCGTGGATTCACGTTGAATGCAGCTTTTGGCGAGGGTCAAGGTCCTTAAATGATTGTTTGTGCTTTTTGATTTAAAAAATAAATCAGCTTCACGCTGTATACCGCACACAGCAGGGTAGGCAGAGGGAACCTAGTGTTAAGACACTCCGTTCCCCACTTTCTGCTGAATTCTAAAGGCATTGCGTGTTGAGACCTCTCAAATTCAAGCGGAAAATGGTAAGCTCTCAAAAAATTATCAATAAAAAAGAATCTATAAAAAATAAAACAAGTATATAAAACCTTTCATTTCGAATTAACGTTTTGATACTTTCTGTATTTACCCCAAAATGTTGCCATATTGTATACATATATATTGTATACATATTGGATTATTAAAATTTTACGATTATCTCTCAGATGTTTATTGAATTTTAATGGCGAAGGGGAAACCTTATTATGCCTAATAAGATTTTTATATGAATGTCTTTATTTTTATTTCATTTTCTCTTTATTTTATTAATCTTAGATAGCTATGAGGCCAGTCGTGGCGCAGCGGAACAAAGTGCGACTGTAAACCGACTGGTTGTGGGTTCTATCCCCACTCGAGGCGATGAAATATTTACTTAAATTTATATTTCCATTTCTTCGCTCTGGTGTCGAGGACAAGCGCGGCGTTGAGTTCTGCCAATCAACACGCCATGCCTCCAGAATACGGCAGAAAGTGGGGAACGGAGTGTCTTAACACTAGGTTCCCTCTGCCTACCCTGCGGTGTGCGGGATACAGCGTGAAGCTGATTTATTTATTTTTTATTTTAGATAGCTATGAAAAGAATATTATTATTGATTTTGATCTGACATATTTTTTTTTATCTTTATTGTCGTATTTTTAAATTTGCTGTCAAATTTAAAAAAGTTAGAAAGTCAAAGATATTTTTATTTATTTAGAAAAGAAGAGGAACTTTATGTAATGTTTTTTTTTTTTCTATTTTTCAGGTAAGTTGCAGTGTAATCGAGAGTTAAAACGAAACGCTTTGCGAATTCAGCAGGTACTTACCTACATGTAGACTTACAAATAATTTTGATAAAAATATTTTATATGAATATAAAATTATTTTAAGTAAATTTTATTATAATCTATATCATAAAAGAAAATTACAGTTATTTCTACATTTAATTTAATGCTATAAAAATAATAATAAAATAAATTCCATGATTCCATATAGCACCTACTCCCTCTAGATATCCTGAGATCTCTAATAGATGTTGGAAGTGAGGAAAGAAGCAACATATCGATATTTATTAAATTATTAATATCTATGTCGATATATAGGCAAATAATATCAATATATCAGCTGTGGTTTCGTTGATTACGGTGGCTTTCTTTTTTTTTAGAGGACTGTAAAATAATATACAGTTTTATAACTTTCGATATCTCTTAAAAATATCGATATTTTTCAAAAAACCAAATGATGAAAATGATGATGTACAATTGTATAGTACAGTCAACAAATCGTGGCCGCCCTGAAGTTAGATTTTGTGATAACTCACAAAATCTAATTTGAAACTAACGTTTCACTCGAGAAAAAAATAATCGAAAGTCAGAAAAAACCCAAATTCAAATCTGCACAACCATCTATCTACCTACAGATATCTTTAGAGCGGCCACGACTCGTTGACCCTACTGTATATTGATTTTATAAATATATAATATACTTTGACGCATCAAACAAACATTTTAAACTTCAATTTCCCATTTATACACTTTAAATTTGTCTAAGTTAAAATATTAAAGTTTTAATAAAATAAATAAAAACTAAGATAGATTTAATTTTTCTAAAAACTAAATTTTAATTGCTACCTGAAACAGTAAATTTCGTAATGTAATATTTAGGTCAATAACGATTATATTACTATGGCGTTATACTGTGTTTCTAAATTAATTTAAAGATTAATAATTTTAAGGCCGTAGTGGCGCAGTGGCGAAAGTATATGACTGTTGCCACTCGGGGAACAGATTTTTTTAAGTTTCAAGCTGTATCCCGCATGTAGCAGGGTAGACATAGGGAGCCTAGTGTTAAGGCACTCCTCTCCCTGCTTTCCGCCGAATTCTGGAGGTAATACGTGTTGAGTGACAGAACTTTACGTCGCGGTTTGCCCCGATTCAGAGAAAAGAAAAGAGATGAAAACATTCAATATTTTTTCCTTGACTGTGAATCGAACCCACAATGTGATGTTCAGCCAGTCTGGTCCCATTAAGACAACGTTTCTCACTTTCTGCCGAATTCTGTGGGCATTGCGTGTTGAGTGGCGCAACTAAACGCCGCGCTTTGAAAAAAAATAAAAAAAATCATTTCCCGCAGTAGGAACCTATTGCGTTTACCTGATGTGTTTAGTCGCACGCTCCAATGCCTCAGATTTTAATAGCAAAAATAAAAACGACCTAAGAAAAAAATAAGAAAAACGGAGTTAGGTTACCAGTACAAAAAAAACCAGACAAGGGCGAGTCGGGCTCGCCCACCGAGGATTCCGTAAAGATTGGAGGTAACTGGAAGTATCCTGTTCATTTTAATTCTGTTTATAGTGTCGAAATAGGTGTTTTTTGCGATAGACACGGCCATATCATTTTTCTAAGTAAATATAGAAATATGTTTTTTATCAGGAAATCATGGGGCCGTTAAGATCTACCCAGGTGAGTATATGGTTTGAATTTCGACTCGATATCTCCAAGCGTTCATGAGATAAAGGGTCTTGACAAACAGACAGACAGACGGACAGACTGACAGACAGACTGACAGACAGACTGACAAATAGACTGACAGACAGACTGACAGACAGACTGACAGACAGACTGACAGACTGACAGACTGACAGACTGACAGACAGACAGACAGACTGACAGACAAACTGACAGACTGACAGACAGACTGACAGACAGACTGACAGACAGACTGACAGACAGACTGACAGACAGACTGACAGACAGACTGACAGACAGACTGACAGACAGACTGACAGACAGACTGACAGACAGACTGACAAATAGACAGACGGTCGGACAACAAAATGATCTTATAAGGATTTCTTTTTTCCTTAAAAAGATGCGGAACCCCAAAAAACGTGAAATAATGTCGTTCGTACCAGATTACAGTGTATGAGAAACCTTAGCCGTAAATCCGATTAAACAGAAACCGCATATTCAACAAATAAAAAGTAGTGTTTGCTAGTTTAAGTAGATTATGGTATGAGATTAAATATATTTTATATTAATATATTTTTAAATAGGTTTATTTTACTAAAATAGTATTGCGACATGGTTGTGGATTCGATTCTGGTCAAAAATATATATAGTAATACAGACAGATACAGAGGCGAGCAGGGTGTAGTGGCACAAGCGTGTGACTGTAGATACGGCGGCTTAGGGTTCGATTTCTACGCGGGAAATGAAATATTTAATATTTTTATTTCTTCGCTCAGGTGGTTAGTACCTTAACACTAAGTTTCCTCTTTCTACACTGCTATTTACGGGATGCAGCGTTAAGCTGGAAATATCTATAGGGGAGAGGGGGGCACATTCGAACGATTTTTAAACTTTGTGTCATATCTAAAAATTCTACAGTTTTTAACTTCTTTACTATTTCACAATGCTTAGTCCTCCTATTGTGCCACACAATCGTAGCATCGTATGTAGAAAAATATATAAGGTAAAGGTGCAATATCAACTTTGGTAGCAGTAGTCAAATGTTCAAAGCTGCCCCCCTTGCGGGGTAGCTTTGAACATATATGGGGCAGTTTTGAACAATCATCGAATTCAATGAAATTAAAAAGCTTTTAAGTAATTTTATCAATAAACTTAACATTAGAAACGATGGAGATCAAATATCAGTACCATGTTAACTGAAAAAAATAATATACCTAGTTTAATATT